>OVAP01005334.1:0-13150 GCA_900406295.1 Aurinia saxatilis | reverse complement strand
AATTATATGTTTATTATAGTAAAAACCGGTAAAATATGAGGTATATCGATCCTAAACGCGAGATCATGGCAAGGTCATGAGAAACCTTAAACCATGACCTCACCATCAAGCGTGGCCCTGAACCATGACCGCGATACTATACTGGCCTTGCCTTTACACATAACCATAACCGCGAGTTCATTCTGCATATTAATCCGCGAAGTCCATACTTATTACATTGATGATGTCGATCTCACAAAGGAGGCCCATTCAAGTATTAGGTGAAACGATGGCAAGATCCTAATCATTCAGCAAAGGCCAGCCAACATAAGAGAAAACGAAAGTGCAAGGAGAACGGAAAATACGAGAAGATCTAGGAAGTTTAACTTATCTCTGAGTCGGCGGAATCTTGTATATTAGTAATCCTAGGTTAAAGTTGTTAGATCATCTCTTTCTAACCTAAGAACCCTAAGACTATGTGCTAAGAAAGCTAAAACACTCTTTCTGATCAATAAAACCAGCTCTTCCCTCTCTTTGTTTGGGTTTTAAGTAAGAAGTTTGAGATCCTTCAAAAGATCACGAACAAGTATTGATTGTGTGAGAAATGGCCCCCACGCTCACCTGGATCAAATGATGTGGATGAGGAGGAGGAGAAGAAGGACAAAGAGTAGGTGCTTTTCTCCTCAAATAAAAACCTCATACTGCTTGATCTTAAGCTGAAGGACAATTATATTTGGTGTGTCCTCCTACTTCTTTAAAATTATGGTCCATAGAGGAAAACATTCAATTTATGAGTGGTTTTTAATATTGTGGGTGCTTAGCTTTTCTTGTCATAGGTTCAAATGCAATATAAAGAAAATAATTTTGAAGTAAATCACGAGGATGATGACATCTGATCTCAAGAAAGCTTGTCTCACATATCGGTCTCTTTCCCACAAACCATACAGTTCACACTACAAGAAAAAAGGTTAATTGCCACCGCACAATTAGTTGGAAATCAGTCACAAATAGGTTATTTTACAACCAAAAAGCGACGACAGGAAGCAGTCGCTGTAGCGGCGTTGGAAAACGCGGTAGTCGCAAAAAAGTTGGAAATGAGGGACTGTTTTGCAACGACGAAACGTAGTTGGAATCTAGGCGACGGAAAAGCGACTGCGTCTGGTAATGGCATAAAGTATCCGACTGGCTCGTTTAGTCGGTATGTGGTGGTAAAAAATTGGTTGGTAAATAGTCGGTTAATATTGCGACGAGTATCCAACTGCTCCTATCCCACGGAAAAGCAACTGCATGTAGAGATGGAGAATGATATTGTAGATTTTCTGGTCGTCGCTTTTTGGTTGTAAATCGTAGTGGGAAAACAGCCGCTTTACTTTTGGGACCGTATAGCAACCACTTTTATAGACATTATAATGCGACTGCAAATCAACTGATTTATGGGATTGAAAAGCGACGACCAGTATATGTCTCATGCGACTGAAAAGCGACGACTTAAGAAATTGTGTTTTTTAGAAATTTGATTTTTTTGTTAATTTTTCTGCTTAATGTAATAAATTAAAACGGAGAAATAGTAAAAGCTTAATTTATTAACCAATATGTTCAAAATACAAAAAGAAAATTATGTTCAAACAAGTGAAAATATTCATTCACAATCCAAATAGACAATAGAAGCTAAGAAGTAGATGGTGGAATTGTTGTTGGGTTTGTCGATGGAGCAGCGGTCGTGGTCGGAGACTCTATCCAAGATGTCATATCTGGATGTTGGACCTTGAGAAATGAGATGACTCTGTCGAGGTAATGCCTTTGGGTAAGGCTCTCTTATTCTCGATGAGCAAGCTCCTCGTCTCGTCCTTGTTCTCCGCATCTTGTTCTTCAATGAGTTGTTGGGCTGCCTTAAGCTTCTCTTGCAAATGAGAGATTGTAGCGGAGGAGGTGTACCTTTCCTTCTCTTTCCCGTGGATACGGGACAGGCTCCCAAGCTCATACTGGTTTCCTCGCTCATCACTAAGTGTTGACTCGAGGAAAATAGCATTCATCTCGTCCCTTGTCAATTCTGGGGCTTGAGAAGTCCCGTCTGAGGCTAGGGAAGGATTGGCATCATGCTGAGCCATCTTCTCTCGCAAAGTCTTCTCATAAGCTTCCCCGATCAGCTTTGCCTTTGCATCGACATATGTCCCATTTTTTTTGTATGATTCATCATGAAAACCTCTCCAATGAAGACATGTCTCTGAAGTTTCTCCTCCTCCAAATGAGTAAAAGAAAAACGCAAAGAAACATAAGAGACCAAAAGACAATTGAACCAAAAACAGAAGATTAAAACCAAGACATAAAATCAATAACCAGAACAGAGAATTTAAGCAAAACATGAAAAAAAAAATGGAATTGAAAAGAAAGCAGGAAGCAAAGTAAAAAATGTCTTGTTTATATCAAGACATAAAACAAAAAGCAAATCATAACAGAAAGCAAAACAGGGAACTAAAACAAGAACAAATAAATAAAACCACAACATGAAAACATAATCCAAAACATGAAGGCAAAAAACGGATTTGAAAATGAAACAGAAACCAAACATGAAAGCAAAAAACTAGAAGGATCAGTGAAGACTTACCATGTCTAGTTCAATTTCAGCAAATGAATGCGGGCCACCGACGTGTTTGTGAGGACCTAGGCCATCCCGGTCGGAGTTACGAGAGTTTGATAAGTTCTCACTCCTGTCTTTTGCTTCATCAGTCTCCCAGTAGTCACACATAACCTTCCACAGCTCATTCCCGATCCATCGAGGTTTACCTTTGGCTCGATGTGTGCTCGCGTAGCTTATCAACCCTTTCAATCTTCTGTAACAAACAATATCAAATTCTTGCCGCACCATTGCTGTGATAGCAGTATCCCAAGTGAAGTGGTACTATCAAGTGGAAACAAAAGTGGATTAGATGCTACACAAACATGTACTGCACATAAATTCCAAAAACTAGTACCAAACCTAGAACCTATAAGATTTAAGAACCCTACACATAATCTTATGACAATTCAAACAAGTAATTCATGACAAACAAAAACGGATATGCAAATCAGTAAGTTTCCTAAAACTAGCGGACTTGTGAACAAAGTAAACTTACCGCAAGCTGAGTGAAGTATCGGTATTGAATGTGAGTAGGGGTGACTTGCTAACTATTGTATGGACCATCGAACTTGGCCTTCAGAATCCTTGATATATTCTTAGTTATGGATTTGTTATTACGATTAAACGTTGCACAATAAAAAAAGCAGGCATTAGAGACTGAATAAGCAAGAGTATAATGCAATATGGACAGACTAACAACTTAAACAAATTGGAAACCCCAATAGAAATTCCCACACTTACCATAACCCTTCGCCGCGAATGGGTGAGAGTGTTGGAAACAATTGGTCACGGCCATTCATCCGAAGAAAATCGTCCAAAGACAATTGATCTTGTTGCTGATGTTGCTGTTGATCTTGGTGTTGAAGCTGTTGTTGATTGGCCGAGGACTCGTGCTAGCTTGCTGTTGTTGCGGTGGAGCCTGAAACTGTTGAGGCTGAAATGGGGGAGGCTGAAATGGTGGAGGCTGAAACGGTGGATGCTGAACAGTCTGAGGATGAGACACGGAAGGAGGAGAACTCACCGGAAATGACTGGTCATTCGATCTTCCAGAAGACTGGGGATTTGACCTTTGAGAAGACACTGGAACTTGAAAAGTCGGCGGTGTGACGCTGTACTGCGCTGGCATGTTGATGCGAGCAGGCGTTTCAGCAATCGTTCTCCCGGCTGAAGACGACGGTGTAAGAACATTCCCCTGAGCGTCTTTCTTGCGAGAATTAGATTTTCCCCCACGCCTAGATTGAGATCTCGAACCAGCCATGCTTAATCGGGGAGAGAGGAGAGATTAGGTTAGGGTTAATCGGGGAGAGAGAGGAGAGATTATGTTATACGGCGAATTGTGAGGAGCTAGTAGGGATCGAGGGTTTGAGTGATTTAGGGATCGAGGGTTTGAGAGAAAGATAGAGAAGCGAGGAGAGTGTATCGGAGGATAGAAACTCCGACACATATGCGAGAAACTCCAACACGGAGGAGTGAAAGGGATGGAGGCGGAAGAGAAAAATCGATAGATTAGGGTTGCAAATGATAGTTTCGACTGTGATATTTTTCCTTTTATTCAGATAATTAAAAACCAACTACAACATCCAGTCGGTTTTTAGTGGCTTCGGTCGTCGGTTTGTAGTTGGAAAACACATTAGGGGGTGGTAATGTCGTCGTATTATTTTTGAAACAGCGGCAAACCAAAAAAACTTGGAATAATTTCAGTTTAAAGGTGGTAGGTTCGAAAAAATTTGATTCCCGGTTCACCAAAATACAAAAGCGACTGGAAGCCAACTAAAAGAGCAGTCACTACTATACCCTAAACTTATGCAGTCGCTTTTTGGTTGGTTTCTAGAGATAGTTTGTCGCAAAGTTGTCGGAATCCAGTGGCAGATTAGTGTGAAAGCAGTTGGATTTATACCATATCCTTGTTATATTGCAATATTATGTATTTGAAAAGCTTAATTTTGTATTAATACTCATATTCAATAGTCCTTATTCAAGTTTACTAGAAATAACAAAATAAATGAGTTATGAATTTTCTTCATATGTAGTTACACTAATGTATGAACTTGTAAAAGGATTACATATACTTTAAGAAAAAAATGTTTTCAAGTGAATAAATTTAAGAAATGTAAATATGTGGAATTGGTTATGCACTAAACTTGGAAAGTAACAACATGATGCAGATGGATTTTTATCTTATGTGTTTTATGGTTAATAGAAATTTTAAAGAAGTAGAAATTGCATAAAATAATTGAAAAACAGTGAGATTTTTTCTAGTCGTCGCTTTTCAGTGGTATGATTTGCGACCAAAAGCGACTGGAAGCCAACTAAAAGAGTAGTCACTACTATATCCTAAATTTATGCAGTTGCTTTTTGGTTGGTTTCTAGAAATTGTTGGTCACAAAGTCGTCGGAATCCAGTGGCATATTAGTGTGAAAGCAGTTGGATTTATACCCTATACTTGTCATATTGCAATATTATGTATTTGAAAAGCTAAATTTTGTATTAATACTCATATTCATTAGTCCTTGTTCAAGTTTACTAGAAATAACAAAAAAATGAGTTATGAATTTTTTTTCATATGTAGTTACACTAATGTATGAACTTGTAAAAGGATTACATATACTTTAAGGAAAAACTGTTTTCAAGTGAAGAAATCTAAGAAATTTAAATATGTGGAATTGGTTATGCACTAAACTTGGAAAGTAACAACATGATGCAGATGGATTTTTATCTTATGTGTTTTATGGTTAATAGAAAATTTTAAAGAAGTAGAAATTGCATAAAATAGTTGGAAACAGTGGGATTTTTTCTGGTCATCGCTTATTAGTAGCATTATTTACTCTGCCCTTGGAAAATAGTTGGATTTTTTCTGGTCGTCCCTTTTTAGTGGCAATTATTTACTCTGCAGTTAGAAACCATATGGTTTTTGTCTTTTGTTTTTCCATAAACAATTTCTTCTTAAGTATTTAATCAAAATTATCATAGATTTTCCTAGAGTATTCCAAAAGTTTTGTAAAAATGTTTTATTGAAATAACATGTTTTATTTATATTAATTTTTTTATAAAAATTAGAATTTGCGTAAAATAGTAGGGAAACAGTGGGTTTTTTTCTGGTCGTCGCTTTTCAGTGGCATTATTTACTCTGCAGTTGGAAACTAGTTGGTTTTTATGTCCTTTGTCTTTCCATAAACAATTTCTTAAGTATTTAATCAAAAATATCATTCCAAATGTTTTGTAAAACTGTTTTATCGGAATTACATGTTTTATTTATATTACAAAATTTATAAAAATTAGAATTTGCGTAATATAGTTGGAAAACAGTGGGATTTTTTCTAGTCGTCGCTTTTCAATGGCAATCATTTACTCTGCAGTTGGAAACCAGTTGATTTTTCTATCCTTTGTCTTTCCATAAACAATTTCTTCTTAGGTATTTAATCAAAATGATCATACATTTTCCTAGAGTATTCCAAATGTTTTGTAAAACTGTTTTATTGGAATTACATGTTTTATTTATATTACAAAATTTATAAAAATTAGAATTTGCATTATTAGTTTTCAAATAGTTCTTTAATTACTAACATACATTAGTCATCTCAGACTTCTTCTTTTTGGTCTTCGTCTTCGTCTTCTTCTTCGTCCTCATCGGGAGATGAGAGATTACATTGAAATTCATCTTCAGGTTCAACGTCTCTCACTTGCGCATCTAAATAGTCGAGGGGATTTCTGTCATCAGCCAAAACATTAACCGTGATATCTTCCACTGGTGTGACATTATCGTCATTCTCTTGTTGTAGGAAAATTAATTCTTTTCATTTTCCTTTGTACTGGCCCTCAATATTTCCCCTAGGATTTACTTTTACAACATTTAGCCACGAGCCTCTCGATGCCCTCGTTGATGGGTACAGAATGTAAGAAACTTGATCTGCCTGAGAAGCTGGTACAGTAATTCATTTATTATATATTGTTTAATATGTCGATGTAAAAATGAAATATGAAATTAGAAAATTAAATAATTGAAAACATCACGTACCTAGTATAAAAGGCTCATATTTGTGATATCTCCCAGTGGAGAGTATGTCAACAAGTCCCCGCTCTCAATCCGTGTTCCTTTCCCAATCGTAAGATCATACCATTCACATTTAAAAAGGGTGATCCTCAAGCCCAGAAGTCCCTAGTATCTAAGTTGTATGATATCTAGAACTTGCCCATAGAAATCATCTTCATCAGATGCATCAGAGTAATTTTGTCTTTTCTTGACTCGCGCGTATCAAATAAATTACCTCGTGTGAAATACATAGGCCATGATTTCCCACTGGTTCTAGGGCCTTGCACTAACTCATTCACCCAAGTGAGAAACGGCTCTTGGTTGCTGGTCCTGTTTTTTGAATACTCGTTCACCTACAATTTGTTATATAGTTAGTCGATACATAATATATATCAACAAATGTTACAAATGTATATATTGTACTAGAAATAGGAAAACTTACATATTGTCTAACCCAAGATGGGAATTCATTATCTCGCTTCACCAACACCTCCTCATCTGATAGGTGAGGATTATAATATCGAATTTCTTGTTCGTGTAAACTGCACATATAAAAGAAACACATGATATCGTCTCATACGTCCTACAAATTGACGATTGAACTTATACAATAAATCAAACACACCTCTCTAATGGACGAAAGTATTCACAGTTGCGCAACACATACGCATGCACACATTGGTAATCCTGTTCCGAGAACCAAAATTTCTTTGCTTTTCCACCGGTCCGACTCACATGAGTAAACATGTCTGCTACATGAACATGATATGTAGGGACTTCACCTTCGTTGAATCTACTGGCTCTGGTAGTGATAATTACATATTGTTGTAATTACATATTGTTATAAGTATATATATTGATATACTATAATATATTCACACAATATGACCCAAACACGTACCTTGCTTTAGTCTTGATACTTGCAGCAAAATAATGCTATGAAAAATATGATATCTCATCATTCAAGTAAGATTGAACAATCGACCCGCCTAGATATCTTTTATTTTTAGCCTTTCCTTTCAAGTGCTTAAATAGCCTTTCTTCTGGATACATCCACCTATATTGCACATGGCCTCCTAGTAGAGCTTCATACGGGAGATGCACCGCTACGTGCTCTATCACATAAAAAAAGACGGTGGAAAATCTTTTCTAAATTGCACAAAATGATGACAATGTTCTCCTTTAGAGTTTCAACTCGACTTTGTTGTAGTGTTCTTGAGTATAAGACACGAAAAAATCCTCCAATCCCTGTCATATTTCATAAGACCTCAAGTTATGTATGTATGCTTATATATATATATATATATATATATATAATGGATTTGGTAATATACATTATGTTATGGACTTTGTTGTAGTGTTCTGAATTTGTTCTCGAAGCTTCCTTGAATTATTGGGCCTTGATCGATCGGTGGGCCTCTGGTCCGGTCGATTGGGCCTTCATCTCATGTGGGCTTCTAGATACTCCTTCAATGATTTTGGCTTAACTTCTTACTCCTGAGGAATAATGTCATGATTCCAAGCCCATGTGAAAGCTAACTCACATGGCTTGATTGTCCTAACTCCTCACTTCATTCCAAAATGAACATCTCCTTCATCAGGGCCTGGACTTCTGATGTTGACTTGTCGGACCTGGTAAAAAATACCTACTTGCAACCTAAAATGCATTGTTTTCACAAAAACACTTTGCAAACAGAAAAATGTGAAATCCAGTAGTTTATGTTTCAAATCAAATAGTTTCTTTGATAAAAACACCGAAAAATCATATCGAAAAACAGTAAAATATCACTATCAATCGGAAACGGAGCTCGCCCTTGTGCATCAAGATGCAGTTTTTCCGATTACAGAATCTCTCAACATCCACTCTTGAGTTAGCTGTATATTTTTGTCTTCCCTGGGATGTTCATCAAAGTATTCATGATGTTATCGAAATTTTTTTTCTCTATGTGCATAAGATCGAGATTGTGCCGTATATTTAAGTCTACCCAATATGGTAGTTCCCAGAATATGCTCTCCTTGTGCCAGTTATGGACCTTTCTATATCCCTCTGCCTTCTCTTCATGACCGTTCCCCCAACATCTGATGTTCTTCGTGGATTTACCTCTCTTATGTGTTCGTATAACATTTGAAACCCCGTCAAAGATTCAAGTGGGTACTTGTCCACATCAGTTTTTCCTCGTAAAAAATTCTTCTTATTCCTCCGCAAACGGTGACCAATAGGGAGAAAGCGCATGTGGCAGTCAAACCAACATGACTTCCTACCCTTTGGGATTTGGAATGACCTAGTCTCATCCATACAAATGGGGCATGACAATTTTTCGTGCGTAGTCCAACCAGACAACATACCATATGCTGGAAAGTCACTAATTGTCCACAAAAGGACGACCCTCATAATAAACGTCTCGTCTGTCGACACATCATAAGCCTCTACGCCAGTATCCCACAATTCTTTTAATTCGTCAATGAGTGGTCGGAGAAATATATGAAGACTAGCCTGCGGATGATTCGGCTCGGAATTCATTATCGTCAGAAACAAATATTCTCTCTTTATACACATACCTGGGGGTAAGTTGTATGGAGTCATAATCACATGCCAAAGCGAATGATTCTTCGACATACCAAATGGGTTGAAACCATCTGTACAGAGACCAAGATAGACATTACATTTTTCCTTGCAAACTCTGGATGGATTTGATTAAAATTCTTCCACTCAGCTGCATCAAATGGATGACACATCTCACCCTCCGGAGACTCGTGCTCAGCATGCCATCTCATTGCCGATACAGTCTTGTGGCTCTGAAACAGTCTCTTCAATCTAGCACCAATAGGTAGATACCACATACGACTGTAAGGTATGTCGGTTCGTCCCTCGCTAAGCTTGTATCTTGAATGGCCGCAAAATCTACATGAATCCCATTTATCATCTTCTTTCCAAAATATCATAAAATTGGCAATGCACACATCAATTGCAATATGTGGGAGACCTATATGTCGTATCAATTTCTCTAACTCGTGATACAAACTTGTCGTTGTATTCCCTTCTGGCAATATCTCCTTAATCAGCTCTGTCCAGTGATTCATACAGTTTTCAGACACTTCATACCCCGCCTTTATGTTCATCATCCTCGAAGCGACACACAACTTAGTGTGACCTTCATGACAACCATCATATAGAGGCTCTTATGCTGCTTCTAACATAGCATAAAAATTTCTTGCCTCGGCATTAGGTCCTGAAGCGCATTGATGAACTACTTCATCCTGGTATATATAACCAGGATTCATGGTTTCACAAAATGCATCGTTCACCATGTCTACAAATGTATCTCCTTCTCTACCCACTACACCACTTCCACTACCCTGGATTATATTACTACCACTTGATCCTACTCTAATATTAATTTCTTCTCCATGCTTATACCAAACATAATAACCGAGCACAAATCCTTTACTGACAGGTGATTGGAGATTTTACGGCCCGACCAAACTCTATCATTGTTACAACTAACACATGGACAGTAAAACTTACCCTCATTTTTCGTTTAAATGATTGGTTACGAGCAAACTCCATGAATTCTTCAACCCTGAGTCTGTAATCTTTCGAGATTGTGTTTGTATATGGATCAATTATGTTGTACATCCACGCTCTAGCTGAATAATAGTAATTGTAATCCACCATTTTTTTTCTCTTTTATAAATTTTTTTTCCCGCTCTAAAACCGAATTTACGAATTTATGAGTTGAATAATTGATTCTCTTCTCAAATGGTCGATGAGTATATATAGCCAAAATTTCCAACTGTTTTCCAACGAAAAAACAACTCATTTGCGACTACAATAGCAGTCGCAATTAAATTTGGTACACCTACCCCACATCATATACGTTTTCGAATCTTTCACCTACCAGAAAGTGTCACTGTTTTCCAACTGAAATGTGACCACCCGACCAGTGGTAATGCAGTTGGAGATTTTTGCGACTGCAAAAAGCGACTGCAAAACAGTTGCAATTGTGTACTTATTTCCCACGTTTTTGCGACCACGTTTCCTCGTTGTAAAACAGTCACTTTTCGGTTGCACATTTCTGACTAATATCCGACTAACAAAACAAACCCCAGAAATCCAACTGTAATGCGACTGTATTTTTGTGGTTACATAAGTGTAGCAAATTGGTCGTTTTTTAGTCGCTTTCTTTTACGACGACAGACGCGGTCGCATTCTGCAGTGGCATTTAACCTGTTTTCTTGTAGTGTCATCACATTTGGGGTAAGAAAATCTTGGTTCCTACATAACATTTTAGAAGAAATAATTATGTCGTAATGTTTCCTATTTTTTGAATTCGCATGCCAGCAAGAGTTTAGGTGGGACCTGTCCCTGACTAGGGTGGTGGAGAAATAGTTCGAAGCACAAATTGCTAATACGTACTCGATGAATCTAAGTCACTGGAAGTCAAAATGGCTGAAAAAGAAAATGAGGTACAAAGGGATGGCGAAAAAGGTGTAGAAGGGATTCGTCAAACTATGGGGGAAGTAGAACATTAACGCTATGGCTGCAAAAGACGTAGAGAACGGGAGCTGCGACGTAAAGGACTCGGGAACCAAACCACGTTTGTTATTGATGAAATGGTAAATTCACATTCCAAAATTTAACTTATTGTAAAGATATAGACTAATCCATTTATGTCTAACTATGGATAGGTCGTACAATTGAAGGTGGCGACATATACGATTCAAAAGCAGGAAAAGCAAACCGAATGCTTAAGAAACTTTGTTAGGAGCAAGTTCCCGGAGGTGGAACTCCTTGAGGACCTGTTTGATGATGACGAAACCCAAGAGTAGGCCTTATGTAGTAGTTGTGGGAACATTTGCTAAAAAAAATTGGTTTGATTGGTAGGATTTGTCCTTGTTTGGATTGTGCTAAACCAATCGAAATAGTACGGTTGGTATAGTTTGTGGTAAAACAATGGAAGTTGTAATTTTCGATGAATCATGAACTGTAAATATATAATTTTGCAAAGTTTAGTTTATGAGTGTGTCAAGATTTTAGTGACAGATTGATCTTGATCTGTTTTAAGTTGTGGTCACATGATTGGTCATACAAAAATATAGTCAAATTGTTGGTCAGTTTTTAAATATAGTCAACTTTGGTCAAACAAAAAAGTAGCAACATTTTGGTCATATTTTTAGGGGTCACATGTTGTGATCAGATTTGACCTAATTTCCGTTTAAGCAAGGTTCTCTACCGGTTCAATATTGGGGGCTTCCTTTGGTTACCAAACGCATGACGGTGTTGGAGTACGATCCGCCAATACAAAAAATTCGCCAGCGGTTTCAATCTTGGACTGCTCACTTATTATCGTATGGTGGAAGGCTGCAACTCTTGAGTTCTGTTATCATGAGTCTTGCTAACTTCTGGATGGCGGCCTTTCGTCTCCCATCAAGTTGTATAAAGACTATTGAACAACTCTGCTCGGCTTTTCTCTGGTCCAGGAGTGAGCAAATACACGTAAATCCAAAGTCGCTTGGAAAGACCTCTCTTGTCCTAAGGCTGAAGGAGGGTTAGGACTGCGTAATCTGAAAGACGTTAATCAAGTTTGTGACCTGAAACTTATATGGCGGATTATCTCAGCACATGATTCTCAATGGGTGAAATGGGTACATGACTACCTAATTCGAAAGGGGTCCTTCTGGGAAGTAAAAGAGACATCGACTTTCTGCTCATGGATTTGGCGAAAGCTTTTGCGAGCCATATCCATTGCACGTCCTTTCATCAAAGTCGAAGTGAATAATGGCAATATGACGTCTTTCTGGTTTGACAATTGGTGTTCGAAAGTGCCACTCTATATCTTACTTGGAGCACGAGGAACCATTGACTTGGGAGTACCATTTGATGCAACGATGGCACATGCCACTAATCGACTGAGAAGAAGACGACATAGGGACGAAATGCTCATCCTGATCGAATAGGAAGTCTCGCGAATCCGTTCTGCTTTGAATATGATCGTGTCTTGTGGAGGACTGCTTCAGACGTCTTCAAACCTAAGTTCAACACCGCGAAAACGCTTACACAGATCCACATTGCAAGATCCCCTGTTTTTTGGGTGTCGGTTCTCTGGTTTCACTAACATACTCCCAAAATTATTTTTGTTGTATGGTTGGCAATGAATGACTGCTTAAGCACATGCGAAAGGATGCAGAGTTGGGGACTTGATATGTCAGCGGCATGCTCACTTTGTAACCAAGCCAACAAAACTAGGAGCCACCTCTTCTTTTTGTGCCCATACTCTGCACAAGTATGGTCTGATTTAGGAAAATGTCTCCTCCTGATACACAAAGTTTTACCCTATGTATTTCTAACTGCAAGTGCACAACAACTGTCNTAAATAAATTCTAAATAAATGCAAGTAATTTGTTTTGAGGTTTCCTACTGTAAACTATCACTAAGTATGGTTTAAAGGGGTTTTTAATCTATTTAAAGGCTACTAAGCTATTGGGAAGTTCAGTTAAGATGAATAACCTACGTATGGAAATCG
>OVAP01005333.1:0-13152 GCA_900406295.1 Aurinia saxatilis | reverse complement strand
CCATCTTAAGCAATTGATTTAGGGTGATTTATCATACATGAAAGTGTTGATCAATCCCTGGAATTTACCTTAAGAGAGCTAGTAGGTCGTTTCTCAAGGAGACTTGGTCATAACTTGCTAGTTGAACAATTGGAATTGATCTTCATGCTAGGTTAGGTTCATAGTTTCACTAAAAGATTAGGTTGCTTGAACTTAGCTAATATAAGTTATCACAGTGAGAACTGGGTTGTCTAGATGCATATCTAGGATTTCACAACGAGAGTTGGACAATAGACTTGCATGATTTCACGTTTGAGAATTAATTGAAACATGTCTTTCTGTCCGAGAGGTGTCGATCGACACTATGACACCATCATAGTGTCGATCGACACTGATCAATTTCCAGCCGTAGGTTAATCATCTTAACTGAACTTCCCAATAGCCTCGCAGCCTTTTAATAGATTTTAAACCCCTATAAACCATACTTTGTGATAGTTTACAGTAGGAAACCTCAAAACCAATTACTTGCATTTATTTATAATTGATTTAAATTAGTTGCATATTTATTTCGGTCTTTGTGGGATTCGATCCTTAAGTACTATAGCTACATTTTCTGTACACTTGCAGTTAGAAATACATAAGGTAAAACTTTGTGTATCATGTTTTTTTCGCTGTGGCCGGGGACCAAATAACTCGGCATACTAGTTTTTATTCGAATTCTATTTTATTTTCATTTTTATTTGGTTTTTATTTATTTACTAACTAGTTTCTTTTTTATTTTATTTTTATCTTTGGTGTTTAAGGTTTATGCGCTTGAGGAGTGACTGTTCTAAAGAGCTTTTAGACCACACCGAGCTAGAGAAACTCGAAAAGAACAACCGGCTACTTAAGAAAAAATCAGCAGCAATGGCAGAAAACAACAACAACAATGATGCGCTTCTTGAGATGATAAAGAAGAGTCAGGAGGAAGTTAAGGAGCTGTGCACTAACCCTCAACAAAGAGCTACTATTGGAGCATCAGATACTCCACATTCCTTCTACTCAAACCGAGCAGCTATCTGTCCTGCTCGTGTACTTGGCCAGAACAATGAAGTCACACCACCGATGATCGCCTTGGTGAAGCAGAGTCGATTCCATGGACTGGACCATGAAAATCCGATGGACCACATCGATGACTACGAACGCATGTGCAACACAATCACCAATGGAGCTCCCAGTGACTACAGCATGAGCATGCTTTTTCCTTTCTCCCTTACGGATAAAGCAGAGAAGTGGCTCAAAGCTTTACCACCATCATCTCTGTGGACTTGGGCAGAGATTAGAGCAGCATTCCTTGACAACTTCTTCACAAAAGCGAAGACAATGGCCTTGAAGAATAGGATCACCAACTTTCAGCAATTGTCCGGTGAATCATTTTGTGAGGCTTGGGGAAGATTCAAGGAATATAAGATGGAGTGTCCTCATCATGGTTACACCGAGGAGCAGCTTCTTGGCCTATTCTATGATGGTGTTAATTGGGACTACAAGACTGCTTTGAATTTGGCCAGCAATGGTGACTTCATGACACAAACGAAGGATGGTGCCTACAAGCTTATCGAGAATTTGGCTGCTAGCTCTTACAACAGAGGGATGGACTATGATAGGAAGGGAGTAAACAACATTGAAGCTAAAAGGATTGAGGAGTTGCATCATAAACTTGATCTCGTGTTGAAGACTACCAAGAAGAGTGTCTCCTTTGCTGATACTGAAGGCACGAATGAGGAAGAGGAACAAGAGGATGTGAACTATGTTGGTGGCAACTACGGGCAGAAGTTTCCAAACAACAAACCTTATACAACAAGACATTCAATGGAGGATATCAGAAAATAATTGGCGAAGGAAGGAACTATGGAAACACCTCTTACCATTCCCCAAAGGCTCAAGACAGCGAGACGAAGACAATGCTTGAGCAACTTCTTGAGGGTCAACAGAAACTGATGGTAGGTTTCAATGGGAAGCTAGATGACCTATATACCAATCTCAATGGGAAGATAGAGCAGCTGGCTGCACACCAAAAGAAATCCGACCTGCAAGTAGCTCAGATGGCCAAATCGATAAGGAGACAAGAAGGATATTTACCGGGAAAGACAAGCACCAATCCCAAACAAAACAGCAATGTTGTGACTTTAAGAATTGTGAAAAGGCTTGTGAGTACCCCTGTAAACGTCCAGACAAGTGGAGACGTGATCTACATTGAGGATACGGACGAAGAGCCTGAAAATGAAGCAAATCCGAGAGATGAACAGAGTAGTGTCGATTGACACCCTCCTGGTGTCGACACCCCATAGAGTCGGCCTGTCGTTGGAAGGCCTTGATGGATGACACGAAATCAAAACAGTACAGTGAACCGCCTATGATCATGTTAATACGAGGTATGGGATCTTGATGGCGATCGTCCTCGTCTCCTCTATCTCGCTTGCCCGCGTCATTCTGCTGGGGGGGGGGGTGCATCCCCCTTCTTTGGCCTGGGAAAGTCCTTTACGGTAAAGACTCCTAGTTTTCTCTCGGCCAGGCATTTGGCAAGGAGGCCACCAAGGACTTTACAGTTTGCGGTGTTGTGCCCCTTGTTCTGGTGGTGTCCGTAGTAGGCATTCTCGTCATATGAATTCTGGAGGAGCCATTGGTTTGAGCGTCCCCTTCCTCGTCCTCTAGATCGGCCACCACCTCGTCCTCCGGATCGACCCCCACCTCGTCCTTTATCGGGGTTCTCCTCTGTGTAGTAGCATTCGTCTACCCCGTCATAGTCCACGAGGTAGTATGGGATCCTCCTTGTGATGGGCCCTTGTGGTCCACGTAGCGGCCGGTTGCCGTTTTGGTTTTTGTCGGCTGCTGTATAGCTGAGGGAACTGGTCGGCTCGTCGAGCTACCTTCTTTTGCTTCGAGTGATAGCATTACCTCCTCGTCGGCTATGTATCTGACTGCTCGTTGAAGGGCTTCTTTGATCGTAACCAAATGACGTTTCGCAAGAGATCGTCGAAACTTCCCGGTAAATAACATATCCCCTATCCCATCGATTTGTGTCAGGGTTGACTTGAACCTTACGATAAAATCGCGGAGCGACTCGTTCTGTCCTTGTATGATGTTCCACAGATCCTTGCCCGTCGGCTCGCTTCAGGCCAGAATAACATATTGGGCTACGAATTTACTCTAGATGGTGTTGACATTGTCAACCGAGTATGGGTCGAGCTTTATAATCCAACGAATGGCTGCCCCATCTAAGTGCTCGGCGAAGAGGAGGCAGAGCCCAGCGCCCCTTTGTCCTGGTGGGAACCGTGCTCTGTTGATAGCAACTTGGAAGGCGGCTAAGTGCGCCTTTGGGTCGGTTAAACCCTTGAAGACGGGGATTTTCATCTTTCCAGGATCTGGAACGTTGACAGCTGTGATTTCCGGGATAAACGGAGTTCGACTCGCTTCTTCCAGCATACGGTCGATTGCTGGGGCTGATGAGGTTGCTCGGTGCACTTGGTTCTGCACGGCCTTAAATCCGTCGTTAGTTCGAGTGATCATTTCTCTCATCTCTTCCAGTTTAGCGTGAAGATTGCGTTGCTCGTCTTTCGCATACTTATTGAGCTCATTGTTGGACACTTTGATAGTTTATACGCCGGCCTCCGGACGCTTGGTTCGTCCCTCGGTTTCCTCGGCCTGCTCGGTTTCCAAATCTCTCCTTTTCTGATCGCCCTAATGGACAACTGGGCTGTTAGGAGTTGTGTCTCATTTCCGTGGAGGAGGGGGAGAAAGACGAGTGGGATCCGTTATCTTGAAGGTATTGGTGGGTGTCTGGAATCCATAATTGAAGTTGAGGGAACTTCGAGCTTGGTCTGGAACTCTCCTCGGGGGCTTCCGAGTCGCGGCTAGCTGAGTAGAAATTGTGCTCGACTGGCTGAGGATTCCAAGGTTTGCAGTCTCCTACTCGACAGCCTTTCGGGCGAGGTCGGCCAGAGTGGTCGCAACCGCCTCGGGATTCACCTCGAGATGTTCCACACCTTGCTCGTCTCGTACAGTGCGTATGATGGCAAGATACTCGGCCGATCCTGGTTGTCGTCCAGCCGGAGGAGTTTGCTGTTTGTCAGACATAGTGCTTGCTAGGGTTTCGGCTTGTGAGAAAGTTTAGTCGGGTCCCCACAGTCGGCGCCAAATTGTGTGGATAAAATCACACAATCACTATTTGTTCGAGAAATCTTTGGGAAAACTCGAATCAAAGAGCTCATCACAAACACGAAGTATCTAGCAAAGAATTGCTTTATTGATATGTAAAAGATAATCTTTCGTAGTTTAAGCTTTTAGGGTTCTTAAGCCAGAAAGAGATGATCTACAAGTTTAACCTAAGGAAGTATATTTCTACAGAGTTATGCCAACTTATAGATGTGTTAAACTCCTAGATCTTCTCGTATCTTCCTGATTCAGCTTTCCCTTTTTCTTTAGGTCGGCTCTCCCATTTCTGGTCATGGATGTCCTCGGCTTCCCTTGACAAGATATGGGCCTTCCTGCTAATCGCTCGGGTCATCATGTGATGATTAGCTCGGCCTTTCGAGAGTGACAAAGGTTAACCGAGGGGTTGATTAAGTTAAACTCCTCGGCCTTAGTTTCGAGTCCCAAACATGGCCGAGACGTTGTTCCTTATGCCGAGCTCTTGCCTTATGTTGACGAGCTCGGCGTCCTTGATAGGACCATGTGATAAGTGTCGCCGAGGACTCTGTGGATAAGAGCCCTCGGCTTCTTCGAGAATAAGGATGCACACCGAGCATTATCAGGAGCCTCTATTTTACGCCGAGGGTGTGGTTCAAGTAAACTCCCTCGGCACTTGGTAAAAGACTCACTAAGCTGGGGTTTATTCCCTCAAGGCATGCTCGGCTTACTGTATTCACACTTTGCCCATTTTGTCCATGTAAATCAGGTGGGGGATATTTGACCCCCACGAAGATTAAGAGAAGACGACATTTACATGTCCTTATGGTACTTTTGCGTATCATAGAATGCCATTTGGACTATGTAACACACCCGCTACCTTCCAACGATGTATGATGGCGATCTTCACGGACATGATTGAGGACATTATGGATGTCTTTATGGACGATTTTTCCGTTTATGGTTCCTCCTTTGATGATTGCTTGGCCAACCTTTGCAAAGTCCTACAGCGATGCGAGGAAAAGAACTTGGTTCTTAATAGGAAAAATGTCATTTCATGGTGAAAGATGGCATAGTACTTGGTCATAAGATTTCTCAAGAAAGCATTGAAGTAGAGAAGGAAAAGATTGCAGTCATGACTACTCTCAAGCCTCCTACTAATGTGAAAGATGTAAAGAGCTTCCTTGGACATGCTGGATTCTATCGGCGTTTCATCAAGGACTTCTCCAAAATCACATGCCCTCTCACCACCCTTCTATGTAAGGATGTTAAATTCGATTTTGATGCCAACTATTTATCTTCTTTTGAGCAGATTAAACAGGCCCTTGTGAGTGCACCGATTGTCCAACCCCCGGATTGGGATCTACCATTCGAATTGATGTGTGATGAAAGTGACTATGTCGTTGGCGCTGTTCTCGGAGAGCGAAAGGACAAGAAATTTCATGCCATCTACTATGCTAGTCGCACTCTAGATGATGCTCTAAGGAACTACACAACTACGGAGAAGGAACTCTTTGCCGTGGTGTTTGCTTTTGAGAAGTTTTGACAATACTTGGTTGGATCCAGTGTCATTGTCCACACCGATCATTCGGCACTCAAGTACTTAATGAACAAGAAGGATTCTAAGCCACGCTTGCTTCGATGGGTTCTATTGCTTCAAGAGTTTGACATTAAAGTCAAGGATAAGAAAGGCATTGAGAATGGTGTTGCTGACCATCTCTCACAACTAAGGAATGAGGAAGAGGTCCCCATTGATGATACACTGCCCGAGGAACATGTGAATGCATGGAAGTGTTAGTAATTGATGTAAGAAATCTTATTAGGAGTAGATTATCTATTCACAAAGGAATTTGGTTTAGATAATCTATGAAAAATTGAACATAGGTTTAATGTATGTTTAATCCCTTATAACTCACAAAGGAAATTGGTTTTCTAGGTCTTAATCATAGATTGCATATATTTCATAAGTTGGTATCTGAATTTCCTGTGCGGTGTCGATCGACACCCTATTGGTGTCGATCGACACCCTATTGGTGTCGATCGACATCCTATTGGTGTCGATCGACACTCGACGCGCCTGGTTGTTGTTTTGAGTATAAATCTGAAGTCCCAAAAGCCTAGCCTTGCCTTTAATTGTTAAAACCCCCAAATCTGTTAGTAATTGATAATTAATAGGTTAAAACTCATGTCCTAGAATTTATTTAGAGTTCATTAATTAGTTTGCAATTTATTGGTCCTTGTGGATTCGATACCCTTAGTACTATAACCGATAATTGATGTGCTCTTGCGGTTAAATGCAAAAAAGGATAAACTTTTGTGTATCAACCAGGCACTCGCGTGGCCCGTGAGTTCCTTGCTCGTCGTGGCCCGCAATCCTTGGTCTCATCGTGGCCCACGGGGTCTTTCGGAGGCTCGGTTCATGAGTCGTACCAAGAGGTTTTATCCCTGGAACGTAGTCGTAGAGATGAAGCTCGTGTGGCTCGCTAGCAAGGAAGTCCTTGCTTGCCCACGGGACTCGTTCTTCTTATGGCTTGCAAGCACGGACAAGGCGTGGGCCGCGAGACTTTGGGGAGACAGTCTCACGTGCTTCGTCAAGTCGTATCTCGCGTACCTTGGAATGTTATGGCCCACGCGATGTGTCTAAAGACTTTTTCCCCGGGATGTAGTCGGAAGGATCATCGATGAGTCGGAAGGATCATCGATGAGTCGGAAGAATCATCGATGAGTTGGAAGGATCATTGATGAATGTCTGGATAAGTCGAATGCGTGGTGGCCCATGGACCACAACCCATGTTGTAACCCTCTGGCTATAAGAGTCATGGCCCACGAGCCAAGTCTTGTTATGGCTAGCGGGATACGCAAAGACATGGCCCGCGGGACGTGTCTAGACACTTTGTCCGCGGGCATATCGGAAGGATCATTGATGAATCGGAAGGACCCCCGATGAGTGCCCGGACAAGTCATAAGATCAAATTAGGCTTATCGAAGAACTCTCGAGACCCACAATGAGTACTTGGCTAGCAAGAACCTTGGCAAGATTGTGGTCGGGACCCACAAGACCATTGTGTATACGAAGGTAGTAGAAAGGAGCTCGATGGTTCATCGGAAGGGTTAGGCTCGCGTATAAATCGGAAGACTTTGCCCGCGAGCCAAAATGGAGTTGTGGCCCGAGAGCCACATTCAAGGTTGTAACTCATGGGCCACGTTACATGGTGTAGCCCGCGAGCTGCAATTTACTTCGTATCTCGCGGGCCATGCTTGGCCGTTACGAATGATTCGTGCTTAGATCATATCACGGGACCCATGATGGTCGTAACTTTGAATGCATATCTCAATGGATACACATAATGTCATGATCGTTGATCGAAGATAGCTCATCGAGCATTAAGATGCTCGATGGTAAGAACATATGTACGGGTCGTGGGCCATAGCCGTTGACTGTTTTACGCTATCAATCTTCGGGGGTGGAATCCGACCCCCAGAGCAATGGAAAAAGATGAAAAAATGTCGGGTCGTTTTATTGATAGAACTCTACAAGATTACAAGCTGCTCTAAGATTTCGAGATATCAGAGAATGATCTAAGATCTACGACCCTAGATCCTGAATATACTGCTAACTAAACCGTTTTGGGGCCAAAGCTCCTTGTGGGCCACCTTTCCTTTTCATCTGACATACTTCCCTTTCTCCGATATGTGCTGAATATACTCGTTGTTGAACCTTCTTGCGTGACGGCGCTGGTACACTTCGTAGGGTGTATATTCTTGATGAAAGACGAAGATGGGCCCACAGTACGGAATTGGGCTGTTTGGGTAGCTAGGAGTGTTTTTGCTACCGAGAACCTAGCAATCTTGGTCACTCATCCGGCCTAGACCGCTAATTTGATTGTGTCGATGGTCATGGTAGTTTCTCCGGAGAATCCAGTGAGTGGCTTCAGAGCAATGATGATGTCGGAGGGATCGACTTTTATGCGATGTAGGGTCTCCTTGAAGATCACGTCCACCGAGCTACCTGTGTCAATCAAAACTCTAGCCATATCAAAATCTTTTACCACGAGTACGATCTCGAGTGGATCATTGTGAGGTTGGTCGATTCCCTTTGCATACCTTTCGGAGAATGAAATCGTGCACTCGGGATAGTTGGGCCCACCAGACTTAGATGGCCATGTGACAGCTTGCCACTGAACCGCCTTGATGGATGAGACAATATCGATGCAATACTGTGAGCCGCCCATGATCACGTTGATCCTTTGTCGTGGGCCCTAGTCCTGGTTGTCTCCGTCTGGCTGTTCTCGCTTGTGCTCTTCGGCCTGAGGCTGCTTGTTGGCTCTGGTTTTGGCAGGAAATCCTTGAGGCTGACCGTGTTTCCGAGTTCACCTGCAAGTAGTTTAGCTACTAGTCGCGCACCCAGAGTCCTGCAATTCTGTGTTAAGTGTCCGATTGCCTAGTGGATCTCGCAGAATGCGCTTTCATCATAGCCGAACTGACTTCTTGGCCCACCTTCGGAGTGCCCTCGACCACGTCTATTGCCTCTGCCACTGTTTCTTCTAGCATCGTGGGTGTTTGTCTCTCCTTCGGTGACCAAGTAGCTGTGGGAGCCAGTCCCTCATGATGGATGTACTTAGATGATAGGGTCGGCTTCCTCACATTTTGCTGGGTCACGGAAGGTGGCTCAGTGCTGCGTGGGGTCCGTGCGGGTGCATGGATTGCTCGGAGAACTTGCATCACCTCCTCGTTCACTATGAAGTTGTTTGCGAGATGCAGGGCGTCCTTGATGGTTGGTGGTTCGTGTGTCGCCAGTTCCTTGCGGAATTCGGATTCGTACCACAGTCCCTTCTTGAGGGCGCGTAGAGTTGTGTGGTCCCTCATTCCTTCGACCTGTGAGACATGCTTCTTAAATGTTGTTATGAAGGATCGAAGAGACTCCGTGGGTCCCTGCGAAATAGACCATAAATTAGCATCAGTAGTTTCTCGTCCCATGAAGATCGAGTATTGTTTGAGCAATGCGGTTGTGAGCTTGTGAAAGTTGCTGATGGAGTTGGATGGAAGTCTAGAGAACCACTGCAGTGCAGGTCTCTTGAGGTTCTCGACGAACAGAAGGCAGAAACCAGCATCCTCGTATCCCTTGGGGAACCTTGCTTGATTCATAGCAATCCGGAAGGACGTTAGGTGTGCCCTCGGGTATGTTGTTTCGTCGTAATACGTGATCTTGCTTATCTTGCCAGGGTCGGAGATAGCAATGGGATCGTCGACTATAACTCTGTGAATTGCTCGAAAGAAAGAAAACAGATACCAATGGAAAAAAATGAAGGATGTGGGGTCATTTTATTGATAGAACTCTCAAAGATTACAAGCTGCTCTGAGATTTCGAGATATCAGAGAATGATCTAAGACCTACGACCTTAGATTTTATATATATTGCTAGCTACACCGTCTTGGGGCCCAAGCTCCTTGTAGGCCGCCTTTCCTTTTCCTCCGACATACTTCCCTTTCTCCGATATGTGTGGAATATACTCGTTCTCGAACCTTCTTGCTTTACGGCGCTCGGACCACTTCGTAGGTTATATTCTTGATGAAAGACGGAGATGGGCCCATAGTATGGAACTGAGCTGTTTGGCTAGCTAGGAGTGTTTCTGGGCCCACGAGATTGTCCGATAATCTCGTGAGTCGTATGTGTTCGGATGACCACGTGGGAAAAGACCTTACGGAGGGAAAAAGAGTGTGATCACGGATATATAATGTTCTTCGTGAGTCTTCTGATTGTCAATAGTTGTAAAGGTTAATCAATCGGGACACACGGGATGACTTGGGTCGCAAATCTCGCACAGAAACCATTCTGTGAGCCATGCATGGCTACTTGTCCGTGATACGTGTCAAAGGACGTTGTCGAATAAGCCGTGGCCCGCGGATGTCAAGAGAGTCGTGGCTCACGAGCTACGTTACGATGTAGCTTGCGACCTTCGTACCGAGTTGTGGCCGGCGAGCTACGTTGTGGTGTAACTCACGACCCACGTGGTCGGAAGATTTGTGAGATGTATCGAAAGATCATCGGAAGGATCGTGGGACACATCGGAAGGATTGGAAGGAACGTGGCCCGCGAGCAAGAGGGAACTCACATGGCCCGCAAATTCCTTTCTCTCTTATGGCTCGTGAGCCATAAAAGGACCATGTGGCCCGTGAGCCACAAACTACTGACGTAGCCCGAGAGTCTCCGATCGTCGTACCAAGAGGTTTTATCCCCGGAACGCAATCGGAAGGATCATCGACGAACGTCTAGGTGAGTCGGAAGGATCGTCGATGAATCGGAAGGATCTTCAGAAGGAACGGAAGGATCATAGATCGCGAGCAAGAGAGAAATCGCGTGGCCTGCGAGCTTGTTTCTCTCTTGTGGCTCGCGAGCTACAAGACAACCATGTGGCCCGCGAGCCACACTCTACTTGCATGGCCCGCTAGTCTCCTTCTCGACGTGGCCGGGGGTCGTACCAAGAGGTTTATTCTCCAAAATATAATCAGAAGGATCATCGACGAACGTCTAAGTGAGTCGGAAGGATCGTTGATCGAAAAGGTCTTTGGAAGGATCAGACAGGTCGTGGCCCACGAGCAAAGGAGAGAACTCGCGTGGCCCGAGAGCCACACCAAGCTCTATGTCCCGCGAGCCACAAGAGGAAGTGGCCCACGAGCCACACTCGGTGGTCATGGCTCGCGACCTCTCTGACCTTGACGCACGGCTTCGGCTTGTCGTAAACTGAACGATCCGTTTGTGTGCGAGCCATGTCGTGTGTGATTGATCATCGTAGAGGTCAACATGACAATCGTGCAGTCGGAAATAGCTCGATGGGTCATCGGAGAAATTTGGCCCGCGGACAAGTCGGAAGACTTCGAACGCGAGCCAAGGATGGGATTGTGTCCCGTGAGCCATGTTTGAAGATGGAGCTCGCGGGCCAAGTCCATCAATGTGGCCCGCGGGCTACGCTTTGCTTCGTAGCTTGTGGGCCTCGCTTGGCCGTTGCGAATGATTCATATTTAAATCGTATTCCGGGACCCATGATGATCGTAACTTGAACGTCTAAGTCGATAGATACGCATTGCATGACGATTGATGATCGAAGGTAACCCATCGAGCGTTAAGATGCTCGATGGTTAGAATGGATGTCCGAGTCGTGGGTCATAGCCGTTGACTGTTTTACGCTATCAATCTTTGGGGGTGGAATCCGACCCCCACATAAGGTGTTTGGTCAGTCTCCTCTGTTCGATCGATGGTTCCAGATGCCATCGATCAATCATATAATCTCTTTTGTTGTCCTCTATCTTCATCACATCTATTTGACCTTCCTAATCATATTATTCAAGCGTGCAGGGGTTTCCCAGTTTGGCATCTATTAGCTGGATGGTTTCCATGATGGGCTTAAGACTTTCATCTATCGATTCCATGCGTGCATCGATTCGATTGGCTAGGTGGTGCATTCCCGGTCTCGGCCTCTGGCATGATCTAATCCACCAAGTCCTCGAGTCTTCCAATTCAGTTGTGGATTCCGCTGAAGTCATCCTCATATTGGGTCTTGTCGTTCCTTAGGATGAATCTTAGGAAATGGCCTTCTCTTGTTTTCTCATTAAGCCCGCTCTGGTATTGTCCTATCCATTCTTCATGCTGCTCATGAGCATCCTTGAGTTCCTTAACCTTAGTGGTAGAGAGCTGATCTTGTGATTCATCTCCTCAGTGAGATGATTTAGCTTTGCTTCAATCCTTTCTTCGAAGTTTCTTTGCGCAGCCAGAAATTGTGCTAGCATATCCTCCTTCTTATTGCTTGAAAATTCCGAACGGCGTGGACGCGGCGGTTGGAGTCTCTGACTTTCTCCTCCATAAGCCCGGTAGGAGTCAATCATCCTGGCCCCATGTGCTGGACCTGAGAAGCCATTATGAGAGTTCCGAAGTTGGTACGGTCTCATGGGAGACGAGAAATGCCTGTAGGGGCCATTATGAGCTCCATTGTTTTGTTGAGCCATGAGTGGCTACCTGAAACAAATGAAGTAGGGGTTTAAAATTCAAAATGCAAAAGCAAAAAGAAACAAAAGTACTAAAAAATGAAATAAAGCAAAAGCTTAGTCTGGAGTTAGTTCGTTATGCTGGTGGTGAACCGTTACTCCCCGGCAACGGCGCCAGAAACTTGATGGGATTTAATTTTCACCCAAAATAT
The DNA here is from genome assembly GCA_900406295.1 of Aurinia saxatilis. Taxonomy (NCBI): domain Eukaryota; kingdom Viridiplantae; phylum Streptophyta; class Magnoliopsida; order Brassicales; family Brassicaceae; genus Aurinia; species Aurinia saxatilis. The sequence goes on along the minus strand of OVAP01005333.1, from coordinate 817 downwards.
TCCTGCAAGCGCACAGGCTCTGACAGTAGTACTTAGGGATCAAATCCACAAGGAAGCAAAGTGTACACAGCAGCAAAATCGATTCGACTTGAGCTAAGCAACAAAAGATAGTTTTGGGTTATTTAATCAATCGAATGAGGTTAGTCGTTCGATCGATTGGAAAGGTTTCGGTTTATGAAATGCAAAATAAAATAAAAGGTAAAGATAAATAATTGTTGCAATTGTCAGGTTTCAGAGAATTCTTCTAGGTTCTATGGATTAAACTATTCGGGATTTGTAGGGGGATAAAATCCGGTTAAGTAATCAAACTAGTCATAAATTAATCCTCCTATTTCCATAGTAGTGATTAAACATGTGTAATATCCTAACTCACACAATAGGCACAAAGTGTGTACTAGGAAAGCAAGCCGCAGAAGTTGTTTACCAATCATTTAGTACTAGTTCTTATCAATCTCATCATATTGTCAAAATGAAGATATCAATATATAACAAATCACTTAGGCTGTCAAACCTAAGCAATCATTTAATAAGCATAAATCCTACTTATATGTGGGAAAACGGTCATTTAATTCCCCAAGTATTGTGATTGAGCGAATTTATTCCCGAACTATTGGTTGATTACATTATTGATACACAAAGTTTTACCCTTGTATTTCTGACTGCAAGTGTACAGACACGCAATCGTAGTACGTAGGGATCGAATCCACAGGGACCGAAAATAAAATGCAAACTAGCTAAAGAATTCTAATTAAATGCAATTAAATAGGTAAAGGGGTTTTTCTTCTGTAACTATGACTAACTAAGGTTTTAAGAAGGT
>OVAP01005332.1:0-11323 GCA_900406295.1 Aurinia saxatilis | reverse complement strand
CCCCCCCCCCCCGCCGCCCCCAAACCAATTTTCTAATTTATATCTTCTTTTATTTTGTATATGTGCTTTGGGAGGAATCGCCTGGAATCTCTATATATAGAAAATTTTTACGACTACATGCAATACAACGAAACTGCCACCGAAAATGGAATTGCAGGAAGCTAAGCACACCTACCTCTTAGAAGATAAATGCGCCTCACAAACAAAAAATTACACTACTTAGCCACTAAAATGGTTGTCACAAAATAGTTGATCGTATTTTCAATCGTTTTGTAACTACACATATGCGACTTACTGAGTAGCCGCAAAATAGTCAGTTTCTTTGCAATTCACTTCCAACTGCGTGTTTTAATGTCAATGTTTTCGCTTATTTTTTTGGGTCAAGTCAATCCAACTATTTTGCGATGACTTTCTTTTGTCGGGAAGTGGTTGTAATTTTGTAACTATATGGTCGCAAAAAATTTGCGACTAATTTTGTAATTGCTTTGTAGTGATAGTTACATGTTTTTGTAGTGTTACATACACATATTTACTTGAGATCTTTTCAGCAATGATATTTATTGTGTGTTTTGTTGTACAATTGAAACATACACAGATGATATATTGGGGCATTTTCAAATATACCCATTAGAGCATATCCACTTTTCGAATATTACCCACTTGAGCATATCCACTTTTCAAATATACCCACATTCCCTTCTTTTAATCACATATATCCATATTCCCTTCTAAAAAAAATCTAAAATACCACTATTTAAATATCAACTATTTATAGATAGGATTTAGGATCTAAGGTTTAGGGTTTAAAAACTCTAAACCCTAAAATCCTAAATCCCCAAAAAATATTTCCACCTCTAATAAATCCTAACCCCCTAAAATCTAAACCCTAAATCCTAACAATTAAACCATAATACTCCCTCTGTTTCTTAATATAAGATGTTTTAGAAGAAATCCCGTTGCTTAAGAAACCTTGAAACAAAACAAAACATTATTTAATACACTGCTAATAATATATTTCAGCCAATAAGAAGAAAGACTGTAAAATTTAAAATTCAAAAAGAATCCAATAGAATTAAAATCTGTATAGAAACTTGTAAAACATCTTATAAAATGAAACAAAAAATTTGTTCTAAAAATTCTTATATTAAGAAACGGAGGGGGTAGTTATTAATAATTAAACTTTAATTTTATAAGGGTTGAATCTTAAATCATAAACCCTAAGTGAATCATAAATTCTATAATTTTAATAAAATATAAATCCTAAAATCCTAAACCTTATTAAATTTATCATTTGTAAAAAAATAGTTTTGTTAAATCAAGGGTATAATGGTACAATAATGTGAATATTAGGTATGGATGAAAAAGAAAAAAAGTCGCTATACATGAAAAATGGGTATAGAAAAGTGGGTATATTTTTCATTATCTCTAATATTAATTATTTGCATATATCTGAAAACATAAATAATAATATTCATAAAGAAGTATGCTGATAAAAAAAAAAAAGAAGTATTTGTTTGATCACTATTCGTACTCTAGTCATTTATGTTAGAGTTGTTATTGAATTGTTGTTTGGGTTCATAATTAATTTAATATATATTGTATACTGTTAATAAGAAAGAAATTTAATGTCAAATGGCCTGGTAAAAACTGAATTAATAATTTTAAAAAACAAAATAATAAAAGTAAAGAAACTTTTTTTGAGTTTGAATGTGAAGTGACATCTAGTGGTAGATGATAAGTCCACTGAACGCAGACTTTATCATACACAGGATCAAGTTTCACTGCCTGCATTATGTATAAATTAGGTTAATGGGGCGGTTAGTTGTGGCCTAGTGTCGACAAAAAAAAAAATCAGCTTGAACGCATGGTTGCTGATGGGCATTCCTAAATTTCAGACAGTGGGCGTTGTTGAGTAGAGACATATCGCATCAACATACGTATGTACATATCAATATATGTGAGGGAAAATCTTATTCAGATTAATGTGTGCTTCAGCAGGAGGTAGAACTAATATGAGTTTTATTTTGTTTTGTTAATATATAAACTCATATTTGTTCCACCACCTGTCAATACCCACTTAATCTTGGATAAATAAGATAATCTGTTCTGAATTTGAATTTTTTTCCGTATGCTGTGTTATGGTTTCATTGCTAGGATTAGTGATTAGCAGATTAAATCTGAGAGTTAAGAAGAAAGAAAAGAACAAAAATTTAGAGACTCGATTTATGTTATTTGTCGAGACAAATTCTTTCAATAACTAAGAATTTGGGCTCAAAGTTCTAATTTAGCATCACGTCAAAGAAGTATTATTCGATACATAAAAAGGTCAACGTTTACTCAAACTATAAACTTTGAATACTTGTCAAAACTGTGTTTCAGTTAATTACACTTTCCTCTTTCGTTGAACAATTTTCTATGCTAGTATGCAATGTAAACTTTTTTCAAATCACAATATTATGTTTTTTTTTCTTCCAAAACTACCAATAAAATATTAAAATATAAAAAAGTAAAAATGTATGGTTTAGGAAGTACTCCTAGCTAAATAGGATCTTCCTAGAATACATGTGTTATTTAAGATAATTTTAGACTTTGAGGTATAATTCAACTTAAAAACCATATTCTTTTTTTAAAAACAATCTTTAAAAACCGTATATAATCCTATAAGATATGTAGAAAGTTAAAAACTTTGAGGTCATACTTTTTTGTAAAGAAAAAAGTTTTAAAATAGAAATAAAATACGTTTTTAATGTTTTTTCCATATTTCTAAATTTCTAATTTTAGAATTGATTCGGCTATTCTACTATAATGCAAATTAAATAGGTGTAAACAGGTCTACATTAACATTTTTATTTTTCTATAGTCTATATAAATGAACTATAATTTATAATAGGCGTGCAAAATAAATAATGTATTTAGAAATATAATATTTATATATATACGGGCATCCAAGAAAAATGAAGTATGATTTATTATCTATATATACTGAAAAGGGCTATTATTAAATGATATTACGATTGAAGAAGAAAATGCAATATGAAAATATAGATGGTTGGGTGTGATATACCTCACCAAAGTAAGATCTATCCGGACTTGAGCCTTGAAAATAAAGAAAACGACAAAAGTGAAACACGTACCTGATTCTAGCTTCTCACGTTGTTCTACTTCGTTGACTTCATATACGTTGACTATTGGTTTGGAGAGGACCAATGGACCCAGATTTACACATCCTTTTATTATTCCACACAAAAGATGTGTATGTTCACTTTTTTTTTTATCATATTAAAATAAAAGATTTTGTATATCAGATTTTCTCTAGACGAAATAATAATCAATTTAATTTCAGATATAATATCATGAAAATAAGAAATTTTCATGAATGTTTTCGTGCTTTGCCTTAATTGATTTAATCAAGTGATTACAAAAAAGTCGGTATGTGATTTACCATGATGTGCTCCTTTGATGTGATATAACATTTCTTGCTTTAAAACAAGGTGCAGGAGCTGTGGTGATTTTATATAGGGAAACTTATAATGGTCACATTTTGTTGGTCTTAGACTACATCGAATATCTAAATTATGTTCATATGATGACATCAAATGCAACGATGAGTTCATTGTCTTCCCAAACAAAGAATATGAATCTATGCCCATGTGTCACCTCAAAAGTTATGGTCCATATAAATCTCAAAATAGTTAACATATATTATATATGTGCATATAAATATGATGATTTTGTTTCTGCAATTCCAACTTGGAATCGAATCTCGTATGGCTACCGCGTAGGTTCTTTATATACCATTTCTTATTATCTTATAATAATGTGTTCACTGTCATCGTCTATTACATTTTCTGCTGTACGATATTTTCCTAACTGTGCTGGCCTTGTAGTGAATCGAATAGATTACAGATAAAATAGATTAAACCGGTTACCTCAAAATATGATGACAAAATATCATCTTATAAGATTTTCCCACATATAAAACTATACATTAAACTCAAATAAAAAACCTCAAGTCGGACATTTATTTTAGCTTACTCATTGTCATTTTCGTGTTATACAATCATAAAATAATATTCACAATATGATGACAAACATAAAATTAAAAAAAATCTTAGAAAATGGAAATGTTAAGCCCTTGTGATTCTAAATGAGAACTTTTAGATTTTACATTTAAATTGCACTATAAAGATATTTAAAATTATACCCAAAACTAGATACCCACTAATCACATTTAACTATCCTTCATTTTTTAATCACCACATGCCCAATAGTTTTTTTTATATATCATTATACCCTTCATTTACCAAAACTATTTTGCATTACAAATTGGTTTAGGATTTAGGGTTTAGTAAAAGTTAGAGATAGCTCTATTTTTGAAATATCTCTCGTTCCGAGAGACCCAAAGAGACCAGCAGACTGGTGTTGAAGGAAATTGTCGTGGATTTCCTTGACCAAAATAATATTAAACTTGATTAACTAACAAGTACATTGTAGTATAGATTAAGGGTCGAACAACAAGGACTAAAGGTTGCAACACTAAAGATTCGAGATTCAAACTAATCAAGAGCAAATAGTTTTTTTTTTTTTTTTGGTTGGTTTTAAAAGATAAGAAAATTAAAGAAAAACTAGAAAATGAACAAAGAAAACAATTTCAAATTCCGGTAAAAGGCAATGGCTCTTGAGTCAAGCAGTGTGGTCAAGGTGAATCAATGATTAACTAATGGTGGTTGAATACTAACTAAGCACACTCCTAGGAATTGAGACACTAATTATTGATTAATTCATTCCTATTGTCTTAATCATTTTACTAATCTTGCAAATTTGTTAATTTTCAATTGCAAAATTACTAATCAGTAAGCGTTAATAGACCAAGCTCAATATACCACTAATAATCCTAACATCAACTTTCGTTGGATAGGGAAGAAAAACTAAGTAAAACGTCTTTCCGGCATTTTATCGAGCACCTTTTGGGTGATAATTAACCTACGATCTAGACTTAGAGAGATCAATTCTAAGCTAGCATTAATAAGCACTTACTTAAGGAGACTAAATGAATAGTGGTTGGTACTAATTAAGTACAGTCCTAGGCAAGAAATCACTAACTATAGATTAAGCCATTCCCATGGTCTTAATCACTTTTTTAATTAATAACTTCACTAATCTCCCAATTGTTAAATTCCTAACCTCCAAGCATTGCTAACAAGTTCTTTAAACCACTAATCCCTTTAGCATTATATCCCAATGGCTAAAGAAGAAAAGCAAGATAATTTGCTATTTCAAGCATTTCCTCGAGCACCTCTCGGGCACAATTCAAGCTTGTGATCTAATTTAGGGATCAAGCCTAAACTAGCAAAAAGTCCACAAATTATCTAAGGAAACAAATAACCCAACCTAATTCCACCACTAATCAAACATCAAAACTCCTAGATTTACCAAACTCAATAACCAAATAAAAATATAGTAACACATAACTAAAGTAACAAAAGCAATAACATAAAATAAGGCATATCGGCAGAGATAAGTGTTAGATCAATAAGGCAATGAGGCAATGAGACTCGTCCCTAAAACAATAAGGCAAAATAAAAACACCAACAAATCGGCAGAGATAAGTGTTAGATAAAATAAAATTTTCAAAGAGATAACTAACATGATCTTTCCTTGATATTTAGAATAAGGCAACGGTTGAGAAAGATTGTGTTTGAGAGATTTTAGGAGTTTCGTTTTTTTTTTTTTGTAGGGATTTTATTATTTTAGTAGTTGTACAATGCGTTTAGTTTTTCTTTTTTTTTTTCTAGACAAAATTTAAATTGTTCGTGAATATTGTGGGTGGAAATTTCCTAAACTTTTTTTTTTGTTTCATTTGAAATGAAAACCTTACCACATGTACTATTTAATTGCAAAAGTATAATGTGTTAATATATAACGTGTGGAACTCATATAAACAGGATTTACTTAAAAAACAAAAAAAGAAGAAATCCGCTTACGTAACACCTCAAGCTAGCCACCTCAATCCCTAGTTCAAGCAATCTCGCACACAATGCGAAACAAGATGTACCTAATGGGTAGATTGGATGAGTCCCACAACCGAAACTTAGATCATCGACCAAACTTCCAGCTCTGGTTCCAACATTTCTACACTTAGTGATATCACGGCTTTTTCACTCTAAACTTCTCTTCTCTCTTTGTTACCTCTGGATGTTTTCTTGTTTGAGCATGTAACTCACTCTAAAGGGAAACTCGGTTTCTTCCTTGTTTGGTATTAAATTTTAAACCGTTGCCAATTGAAAAAAAAAAAAAATCCAGAAGCCCGAACCATAACTGAATCGAATTCTGGTTAAAACATTCGGTTCAATTCTAACGAAATGAAAAACCGGAAAATAAAAAGGAATTTGCAGGAGATGATTCTACACATGTATCTCGTGATCGCCTTCATCATCCAGTAAGTACCCACCTGACTGTTGACTCTTTGTTAAAACTCTCTCTCCGGCGATTTTCTTCCACCAAGGAAAGGTATTTTCATGGATATCCGAATTTTGATTTCCGATCCTTCACTTTGACTTAAATCTATTGAAATTCTCGTTATCTGCCAATGAACATTGAAGATCGATGCCATGCCGTCTTGAGAGCAGTAACTGTGGATTCCCTTCATATAGGTTCAATAAGAATTCAACGGCCATTAAGAGTTACATCAAGCAGTTGAGCGTAACTAATGTCAGCATTGAAGAAAATGCTCAAATACTCATTAAGGAAGTCAATGCAATCAATGCGAACCTCATAAAATTTCTATGGAAGAGCTTTCTCAACCAACATTGAGGACGCTGAAAAAGATGGAAAGTTCTGGAATATTTGTCTTCATTTGTTCAATCAAAAGTATGGAGATGAAAGATTCTTTATGCGATATTGGTGCTACTTGTAATGTTATGTTGCAGGCAGTTGAACAACGACTTGGAATTTCTTGTCAGCAACTTCCCTAGACGTCTATCATCTTGGCGGACTCTTCACCAATAATTGCTAAGGGTTTTGCTCCGGATTTGATGCTTCAAGTTGGAGATTGCCTAGTGCCAGTTGATGATTTGGACTTTCGAAACCAACGGTCCTTCTTGAAAATCAACAAGAAGATATTGTATAATTTTTATACTGTCAACGATACCTTCTGCAAGTCTATTTAACCATGATAAGAAGTGGAACTAAGTTCTTAAAGATACTACGAAGGAAATCCGTAAGGTCCTTAAGAAGACTCTTTCAATCAGCAATCCAGCTAAGGCAAAGAGCGATAAGATTTCAAAGTCGTTCGCTAAAATCAGCATTGTCATTCCGGTGGAGCTAAGGGACAAAGGCGATGATGTTATCAAACATAGGTTGCGAGATACGGTGGTTTTATTTCCCGATGTTTCATCTTGGCAAGTCAAAGGCGGTGTGCTAACTCCAAATGGAACACATCACAGGTTCTCATATGATCTGCCATTAACTCCAAACAATAGTCAAACTAATAAATAAAAATAAGCGCTTAGTGGGAGGCAACTCACTGGTAAATTATAATTATTTTATGGTTTTTTAATTTTTTCGTATTTGTTTACTAACTATTTCAGAAATTAAGACAAAAATGAGTACCAAACCTGAAATTCGGTTTGGTTTCATGTAAAATAAATATTGTTGAATTAGTACCAAACCTAATATTCGATTCGGGCTTCAATGAAAATATCAAATTATGTTTCTATTTTGGATGTAATTTTGGTGCAGTTAAGTTGTTTTTTTTTGTGCATTTCAGTGCAGTTCGGTTAATTTTATACATTTGTGTTTGGTGATTGGTTTTATTATTTGGTGTATGAATAAAATTTTCAGTAACAATAATTTTCACTGTCCCGAATCAAACCGTACTACTGTCCCAATTGTAAATAAATGTGTTTTAATCGGTTAATCCATTCACACCAAAACCGAACTGAATTGTTGGTTTGGTTATAAAAATCTTTTAGCTATTCAGGTTATATACAATTGTTCGGTTTGGTTCAGCCAATTCGGTTCGGTTTTTCTACCCAAGTCTACTAGAAATCATGACCCATGATTCAAAAACGGCCTCATACCATTGAGCTGCTGTGACATTTGTTATATATATATATATATATATATATATATATATATGAAAGTTATTTGTATATAACATGAATAGCTAAACGATTTTTATAACTTAAACCCTAATTCACTACATCCCAAATTCATTTCTCTCTTCTTCATTGTCTTCCTCTTAGTTCTCTCCATCAGTCGATTTTTGTTCTTGTTATTGTGCTTGGGATCCTTGTTACGGAAATGAAACTCCTCCCTAAAACAAAAAGAAAAAATAAAAACACAAATGAATCGGCAAAGCTAAGTATTGGTAGAATTTCAAAAATACAACCTTTGTGTACTAATTAAAAAAAAATACCATGGGAAGGGGGTAAATTTTCAAAAATACCATTATGTAAGTTTAAACTATTTAATGGGTTTTAAGGTTTAGGATCTAAACCTTAAACCCTAAACCCTAAAATCCTACACCTTAAAAAGTCTTTCCACGCTAAACAAACCCTAAACCCCTTAAATCTAAACAAAAAAACCTTAAACATAAACCCTAATAGTTATTAAAATTAAACCCACAGTCTATAGTGATTTAACCCTAAACCATAAACCCTAGAAAATCTAAGTCAATCCTAAACCCTATAATTTTAATAGACCTTTAGCCATAAAGCCCTAAATCCTAACAAATTTGTCAATTATAAGAAAATTTAGCTTTGGTAAATAGTCGTAGTTTTGAAAATATTCGAAAGATACCTCTAGCTCTGGTTCCAACACTTCCACACCTAGTGATATCGCGGTTTTTCAATTTAAACTTCTCTTCTCTCTTTGTAACCGCTTCTTCCCACTGATGTATTTTGTTTTTGAGTATCTAACTCACTCTAAGGGCAAACTCTGTTTCTTTCTTGTTTGGTATTAAATTTCAAACCATTGCCAAGAAATCCAGAAGCCTGAACAAAAACCGATTTCCATTCTGTTTAAAACATTTGGTTAGATTCTAACGAAATGAAAAACCGGAAAAGAAAAGGAATTTGCTGGAGATGATTCTTCACATGTATCTCCTGATTGGCTTAATCATCCATCAACTACCCACTTGACTGTTGACTCTCTGCTAAAACTCTCTCTCCGACGATTTTCTTCCACCAGGGAAAGGTATTTTCATGGATATCCGGATTTCGATTTCCGATCCTTCACTTTGACTTCAATCTATTCAAATTCTCGTTATCGGCCAATGAACATGATTATTTAATTTATATTTTCTTTGATTTTTTGGGTCCAAGCGTTAAGTAGTAATTAGTAATTTCGTTGTTCTATTGATTAGTGATTAGCGTCATTTCTAGGAACTGAGATTTGATTCTTGTGGTTTTATGCAGAGTGAGATGGGAACTGTGATCGAAGGGAAACTATGGTACTTTCAATGATGTTTATGCCAAGATCCCTGGACATTCTGATGGCCGTGTTTTAAATCTCTTATCAGTCGATCCAACAAACTATGATGATGCTCTGGTTGAAGGTATCAGGAGAATACTCAAAGAGTACATATGGAATTAAGAAGATTTCTCGAACGTCTAAGATACCTACATATCAAATTCAGTGGATGTGGATGGGTACCACTGTGGCCACAAATGCCTTGTTGGAGAGGAATGGGGAGATGATAGCTCTGTGTGTAACAAAAGGGTTCGAGGATCTGTTGCAGATAGGTAACCAAGCTCGACCAAACCATCAAATCATAATATGTTTCAACTATATCACACTATTCTTGATGTAAGAAGTAATCTCAAGCTTAAATAAATAAAATATGTAAAAAGAATTCATAATTTTTAGATTTGGTTATGCTAAAACTCCTGAATGCGATGACATAGTTAATTTTATATGACTTAAATTTTGTTGTACGGTATATTTAATTTTCGATTTTTTGCTGCGCAGTAATAGATTTTGTTTATACCCTAACATACTTTTTTTTATCAATGACAGATTTAATTTACACATGGTAAATTTTTTTCTCCAGTGATGAATTAATATATTTAAAAGGGTATAGGTTGTAAAAATGTAATTCTAAGAAGTAAAAAAACAAAATAATAATAGTCCCCACATGATACGGACCAACACCCTAGTTATCGTATAAATCATTTAGATCTCGTATAGCACATCATATTTTACTAATGCAAGTGAACATATAATTGATACTATTGTACATTGTACCGTATGTGCAATTTACTACAAAATAATTGTAATAATAAATCTAAAAGTGCCAAGAAAATATTGAAATTGAGATCAGTAACACATATTTCATATTCCATCTATTAAAGTCTGTTTCGCAGCATTTCTTATGGTTGTAGCACTTGTGTGTTACATATTTTCTGCCAAAGAAAGTTTACCAAATTTCTTTTTTTTCTTACAAAATCACATAGATGTCAAAATATCTCTAAGATATTTTTTTTATTATATAACATATTTGTACAATCATAAAAATACACCATATGAACTCGTACTTTTTATATTTGTCATGTGATATATTTTAATACCGAGTTTGACTGTTGACTTACCTTGTATGACTTACTTCACAAGTCTTACATAAACAAAGTTATTTCTAAAAAAAAATAAGAAAATAAACAAGCACTAATTTTGTATCTTTTTCCAATCAGGGACTTTCAAGGGCAACTTTCCATATATTTTTGTAAAATAAATGCCACGAGTTCTAGCAGCCCATGAACGTAATTGACCGCATCGATCAAAAGTGGCTTCACGATAGACTTCAATGTTATCATAATAATATGATGGATCTTTCCCGTAGCTAAGAGAACAATACATTCCCCATTTGTGCCCGAGAAAACTATCTTCAAATGCAATTACGTAATATGGATCCTTGAAATTTAGTATATGAAACATTGTTGCTGATATATCTCGTATTTTACCGGTTTTTATGATAATAAACATATATTTATTTATATTTTAGAGTTTATATTATTATTACTAGAGTCCAAAATAGTCATTATAGGTGCATGAAGGATTTTTGGTAACTTGGTGAATTAAGGAGAAAATATGGAGAAAAGGGAAACAAATAAATGGAATGATAATGCAGAAGCAGTCCGACGTTCCTTAAAGANTCAAGATGGAGATTTTCCTTAATCTTTTATGTTAATTCTCTAAACCTAAAATTCGTCCATGACCCTATAAATACTCTTCTACAGCCATTGTTTAGGCTCATGCTTTATTTTTACTTTGGGAGAGTTTTGGGAGAAGATTTTCTTAAACCCTTTTATTGAATTTATATTGT
>OVAP01005330.1:0-13157 GCA_900406295.1 Aurinia saxatilis | reverse complement strand
ATTTACCTGAAGAGATTTTCTTCAGTAAGACACTAGTTAAGCTAAAACTAAGAAGTGAACTTTCTGTTGATTGGTGGCATGACGGTATGGGCAGTTCCTTACCAATGCTTAAAAGTCTTAGGATTGACACGGACTCAATTTTTATTGGGAAGATTAAGAAGTTTTTTCCTTCTTTCCCTGTGCTTGAGGAATTGATATTGGCTAATATGGAGTGGAGAGAGTTGGATGTAACTGTGTCAAGTGCAAGCCTCAAAAAGCTATTTCTCCATGGAAACGGTTATGAAGGCGACTTTCGTCATCCAAAGAGCGTTTCTTTTGATTGTCCAAGTCTGCTTTTTTTAAGCTACACTGATTATGTTGCGAGGGACTATCCATTTGTCAATACGAAAAATTTATTGGGGGCTCGAATCAACCTTTGGGTAGATGAGGATCAAGTGAACCGTCTAAGAGCGCCAAATAATAATGAGGTTGATGTTGTTCTCCAGTTTGGCAATGTGGTGAAGCTCATGAATGGTATACATAATCTTCACAACCTTACCGTATCTGCTGATACGCTCGAGGGAAGTTTTTTATTTTGTTTGTTCTGGTCTAGTTGTGAGGTATTAATAGCAAAATTTCAGTCTGGGTTCTGTCTTGTGTTCAGGTGCTTTCTCTATGCTGTGAAACGATGCCCGTGTTCAACAACCTCAAATTCTTACGTGTTAAGAGTGACAAAGGTCGAGGATGGCAAGCAATGCCTGTTCTTTTAAGAAACTGTCCACGTTTAGAAACCATAATCTTTGAGGTAGAATTATTAACCACAAAACTACTTGGACAGTTAGAGATGCACTTCATACTTACAATAACCTTACTGTCTCCATTTTGCTTTCAGGGTCTGTTACACGACGTAACAGATAAATGCGGGGATGCTTGTCCTTGCATTTCCCGGGAAGACAAAGGTCATTCGCTCACATCGTGTCCAGTGAATAGGCTAGAGATTCAGGGGTTTAGAGGAACAATGAAAGAGATGAAGATGATAAAGAATTTCTTGGACTATTTCCCGTGTTTGAAGAGGTTTGACGTCTTTGTTGAAGATAATGATCCTACACAGCTCAGAAACCCTGAAGTGTCTGACCTTATCGTGGAGATGTTCAAGCTCTACAACGAGTTATCCAATTGCAATGTCCAGCTCCTGATTAGTGATTACTTGAAAAAGAAGTGGACTGCACAAGGACATATCTGAAGGACAAAAGTTGCTCATGGTTTATGCCAAAGTCTTCTTGGAAGTTGCCAACCGTCTCAAAACAAACCATTGGCAAAGTCTGAAACTTCCATTGTCAGGTGTTTTTTTTTGTCTGGATCTTGCCAACTTTTGACGTGGGATTGCTTGGAATTGATTTCTCAACAGTAATATGGTTAATGTGTGTGTGTGTGTTTTTAAGTTGACTTCTTGACTGATCAAAATGATCTTTACTTGAAGTGACAAAGATTACTCCTAATTTTTGTTGAATGGTTCTTAGTCTGTCTTTGTTCATTGTATGATTGACTCGTACCTACTTTTATTCTCGTTGCACGGAAGTGTGTCTCCTACATTTTTTTTTATAAACTCCCATGTCATATTCATAGGCAAACCAAACGAGACTTTTTAAACCAGATTTGATTTGTTTACTCTTATTCTGGTGACTTAAAATGATTTATTACTTTTTTCCCCCGTGATACATGGGATCTGTCTCTCTGTTGCAATCCTTCTTCTAGCCATACTTTAGTTGTTGCGTGTTAACTTGCTGTTAACTTGATTTTTTACCATACTTTAGTTGTTGAGATCTGTCTCTCAATTGTAATTGTTCTTTTAACCATGCATACTTTAGTTGTTGAGTGTTGACTTGCTTTTGAGTATACACATACGGTTGTAGATTTTTTGGTCTCTTGTGCTACTAGCTGCTTCTTACTGAAAAAATGACCAACTCGATCTTGTTCTTTTCCTTTCTTTTGGTTCTCCCTTTTGTCTGTTCACTTCAGTTTAACATATCTCATTTTGGGTCAGATGGTTCTGAAATAGCCTACCAAGGAGATGCAACAGCAAATGGGGCTGTTGAGCTCACCAACGTTGGATACACATGCCGTGCTGGTTGGGCTACTTATGGTAAGAAGATTCCTTTATGGAATCCGGAGGCCGGTATGCCTTCGGATTTTAGTACTCGCTTCTCCTTCAGAATTGATACCAGGAAAAAAGAGTACCTTGAGTACGGTCATGGATTTGCTTTCTTTCTTGCTCCAGCAGGAATCCAATTGCCTCCCAACTCAGCTAGTGGGTTCTTGGGTTTGTTCAATCGGACCAACGTCCTCTCTTCTTCGTTCCCACTTGTTCATGTCGAATTTGACACATATAGTAATTCAGTTTGGGATCCTCTCAACATAAAATCTCATGTGGGAATCAACAACAACTCTCTTGTTTCCTCTAACTACACTGTGTGGAATGCAACCTCACACAACCAAGATATATGCCGTGTACTGATCTTCTATGATTCTGTTGGAAGAAACTTGAGTGTCTCTTGGAGTTATGACTTAACATCTGATNAAACTTGAGTGTCTCTTGGAGTTATGACTTAACATCTGATCCTCTGGAGAGTTCAAGCCTATCTTATATCATTGATCTTTCAGAGGTACTGCCGCCAGAAGTAACGGTTGGGTTTTCTGCGGCATCTGGAAAGGTCAGTGAAGGAAATAGACTTCTGTCATGGGAGTTTAGTTCAAGCCTGGAGCCAAGAGATGTAGAGAAAAGTCTTAATGACAGGAAAGGGATGATAATTGGTAGTTCAGTTTCTGGGTTTGTTTTGCTGACTTTCTTTATTGTCGTGCTCATCGTCTTCTTGAAACGGAAGAAGAGGAACAAGAAAGCAGAGGAGAGAGCAAACTTGACATCTGTAAATGAAGATCTTGAAAGAGGAGCGGGGCCAAAAAGGTTTTCTTATAATGATCTTGCTTCAGCGGCTAACAACTTCTCAGATGATAGGAAGCTAGGGCAAGGAGGGTTTGGAGCGGTTTATAAAGGGTACTTAAACAGCTTAGATATGATGGTTGCGATCAAGAAGTTTGCAGGCGGGTCTAAGCAGGGGAAAAGAGAATTCATAACCGAAGTAAAGATAATCAGCAGCTTGAGACATCGAAACCTTGTTCAACTTATTGGTTGGTGTCATGAGAAAAAGGAGTTTCTAATGATATATGAGTTCATGCCAAATGGTAGCCTTGATGCCCATTTATTTGGTAGAAAGCCGCATCTCGCGTGGCCTGTGAGGTGCAAGATAACTCTCGGTTTAGCCTCTGCACTGTTTTATCTCCATGAGGAGTGGGAGCAATGTGTTGTGCACAGAGACATCAAGGCTAGTAATGTGATGCTTGACTCCAATTTCAATGCCAAGCTTGGTGATTTCGGATTGGCTAGATTGATGGATCACGAGCTAGGTCCTCAGACTACAGGGTTAGCAGGAACGTTTGGTTACATGGCTCCTGAATACATAAGCATCGGAAGGGCGAGCAAAGAATCTGATGTTTATAGCTTTGGAGTTGTTACATTAGAGCTTGTTACAGGAAGAAAATCTGTTGATCCAAGACAAGGAAGAGTTGAGCCAGAAACTAGCCTTGTGGAGAAAGTGTGGGATTTGTATGGCAAAGGAGAACTTATCTCAGCTGTTGATGAAAAACTCGGAAATGATGGTTTCGATAAGAAGCAAGCGGAATGTCTTATGGTTGTAGGGTTGTGGTGTGCTCATCCTGATAGAAACTCGAGGCCTTCGATTAAACAAGCTATCCAAGTGTTGAATCTTGAAGCACCACTGCCTCATCTTCCAACTAAAATGCCTGTTGCTACTTACCATGTGTCTACTTTGGGTACTACAACATCGGTAAGCTCTGGTGGAGGAGCTACTGCAACGTTTTCAAGTGCCCAACTTGGTCGTTGAGCAGGCCTCAGTTGCTGTGTTATGTAATCCTTTTATTCAAGAACCTTGTGTGTGTATGTGTTGTATATGTATTTCTAGTAGTTGTCTTCAATGTATAAAGTAGACTCGTAGAAAATGTACATGTAGAAAACTTGCTAATTTGTAGCCTAAAATCAAGTAATTCCTGTTTGCTTAGCGAATTAAACCGGAAATTTTAAATAACCGGATAAAACTAACCCAATACTCACACCAGACTCTGCTCCACCTTCATTTGTAACCCTCCTCCATTTCTTCTTACAGCTTCTTCTCTGATACCGTCCTCCTTGGACTCATCTCTGAAGTACCTAAAGTTTGGGTCTTGGCTTGTAAATGCTGAAGTTACTCATCCCTTCTGGTGCTGCTGCTGATTCAGTTCTCTAATTGGCATTTCTTAGTTCAAAGTTTCGTTTTTGTGGATTTCTATTTGTGTAGTTAAGTGGGTTTTGCTCTGTTTCCAATTCCATTTCTCTTCTAGAGGAGAAGTTGTTAAACTTCATCTACCTGCTAAGCTTACGTATTTGCATCCAATGGCTCAGCTTTCACCTTACTGCTATGAATTTTATTGTAGAATTTCATCTTTGATGCAGTAGTGTAACCAGTTTAATTAGATGAAATGCTAACCTGAATTTGCTCCGTTCGTCGATAATGCAAAATGGTACTGTTTAGTATTCATGTGTGGCAGATATTGTGTTTTTAATGGTATTTCTTTTTTCCTGCACAGAAGATGGATTGTGTCAGTAGTCTACCAGACGAGATTCTTTGCCATATCTTGTCTTTTCTTCCCACAAAGCAAGCTGCTTTGACTCCAGTTCTCTCAAAGAGATGGCTTAATCTGTGGAAACTTATTCCTAATCTTGATATTGATGACTCTTTCTTTCTTCATCCGGAAGAGGGTAAAGAGAAAAGGGATGGAATTTGACAGGGTTTTGTGGACGAGTTGTATTGTCTACCTGAAGAGGTTTTCGTTAGTAGGACACTAGTTGAGCTCAAGTTAAAAAGTGACCGTTGTGTTGATTGGTGGCATGGATATAAGGGTACTTCCTTGCCAATGCTTAAAAGTCTTTATATTAATGCCGAATTGATTTTATTTGGTGTGTTTGAGGAGTTTGTTCCTTCTTTCCCTGCGCTTGAGGAATTATGGATGGCTAATATGGAATGGAGAAAGTTGGATGTAATAGTGTCAAGTGCAAGCCTCATAAAGCTGAGTCTCCATGACACTGGTTATGAAGGCGACTTTCATCATCCAAAGAGCGTTTCTTTTGATTGTCCAAGTCTGCTTTTCTTAAACTACACTGATTTTGTTGCGGAGGACTATCCATTAGTCAATATAAAAAAATTATTGGGGGCTAAAATCAACCTTTTGGTAACTGATGAGGATCAGGTGAAGCGTCTAAGAACGCCAAATAATGATGAGGGTAATGTTGTTGTGCAATTTGGAAATGTGGTGAAGCTCATGAATGGCATACAACATGTTCAGAAACTTTCCTTACTTGCTGATACTCTCGAGGTCAGTTTTTTATTTGGTTTCTGTGTGGTCTAGTTATGAAACATTAGTTTCAAAATGTCTAGCTGGAATTTTGTCTTGTTGGCAGGTGCTTTCTTTATGCTGTGAATCTATGCCGGTGTTCAACAACCTCAAATTCTTAGGTGTTACGTGTGACAAGCAATGTGTTGGAGCGTGGTGTTTCGGATCTTGATCTAGACGGAGATTTGGATGGAGGTTCAGTCGGGGATGATAACTATCGGCTGTCTCCAAAATGTTTCAAGTGCAGCACATTAGTTAAGCGAAAGTACACTATGGAACGGAAATTGGTTGGTTGCCTGGGAGCATTTTCTTACCGAGGCTTAAAACTCTCAAAAACCGTCTCGAACACAAAACCTGAATATGTATCAATGGCTTTAAAGAAAAGATCATTCTAAGATTACAACCACACCCACGAAATCTATTAAGCAGCTAAAGAAACTAGACACCAGTAGAACCAAAACCTCCTTGACCACGAGTAGTAGAATCCAAATCATCAACCTCCACAACATTCGGAGTCACAATCTTCTCGATAACCAGTTGAGCAATCCGATCTCCCAATTTGACCTCGAAATCAACCTCAGAGTGATTGAACAAAACCACACCAACAGGTCCTCTGTAATCAGCATCGATCACTCCCGCTCCGACATCTATCGAGTGTTTCCATGCCAGACCAGATCTCGGTGCCACTCTCGCGTATGTTCCTTCGGGTACGGAGATGCTCAGATCTGTCGGGATAAGCGCTTTGCCTCTCGCGGGAACTTTCGAATCAACGGCACTCGAGAGATCGTATCCTGCAGAGAGATGCGAACCTCTTGTAGGTAAGACAGCTTTTTCGGAGAGTTTCTTAACTTTGAAGAATGGTTCGCGATCATTGATGCAGGCCATTGTGGAGACGCGGATTCAGAGAGTTGCAGAGAAACCCTAATTTCAATTGTGATGAATAGAGAATGGCGCCACAATTTCCCTCCAAATTTGATGGGCTTAGCCCATTACGACAATATTCGTTAGAACATTGACCTTTTTAACCCTCAATATCATTTACTGCTCNCCTTTTTAACCCTCAATTTCATTTACTGCTCTCTTATCTTCTAGGGTAAATAAACTCTTACTCTCAGTCTCTCTCTCTTCTCACTGATCATTTGGGTGACGAGGTAGATTTTGGTTGTTTCTTAGTTCGGAGTTTCGTTTTGAGTAGATTCCTATGTTTGTGTTGTTAATTAGGTTTCACTCGGTTGAATTGTATGTCTGAATCAGTTCTTTACGAGTTTAGCTGATTAAATTACCTGAATTACTGTTTCTAGATAATGCAAAAATGGCACTATTTGGTACTTATGTGTAGTAGATGGTGTAGTTAAACTTAAAGCTTTGAGATTTTGTGTATTTTTTTGGGTGCAGAGAAGATGGATCGTGTTAGCAGTCTACCAGACGAGGTTCTTAGTCATATATTGTCCTTTCTTAGTACAAAGGAGGCTGCTTTGACATCGATTCTCGCCAAGAGGTGGCGCTATCTGTTTGCTCTTGTCCCTGATCTTGCTATCGATGACTCTGTGTTTCTGCATCCTGAAGATGGCAAACTGAATAGGGATGATATTAGACAGAGCTTCATGGATTTTGTGGATAGGGTATTGGCAGTGCGGGGTGATTCTCCCGTTAAGAAAGTCTCCATTAAGTGTCTAAGTAAGGTGGATTCAGATCGTGTGGATGGTTGGATAAGCAATGTGTTGGAGCGTGGTGTTTCGGATCTTGATCTATTGATCATTTTGGATCCGGATTCGGATGACGATGATAGATATCAGTTGTCTCCAAAATGTTTTGAGTGCAGGACACTAGTTAAGCTGAAAGTAGGCTGTGGGATTGATATTCGTTGGGATGCTGATCGCGTATGCTTACCGTTGCTGAATACTTTCGTTCTAGAGACAGCTGGGGTTAATTCTGAAAAATTTGAGACTCTTCTTCATGCCATGCCTGCCCTTGAGGAATTAGTCCTGGATAAGGTCATCTGGGGAGAGAAAGATGTGAACGTGTCAAGTGCAAGCCTCAAGAGACTAACAATAGATGCTGACGATGGTTTTAGCACTTTATCAATTGATACACCGAGTCTCACGTACTTTGAGTACTTTGGTTATACTGCGTTGGATTATCCAGTTGTTAATATGGAAAACTTAATTGATGCTCGAATCAGCTTCTCATTAGCAGAAGAGCAACTCAAGCAAGTCAGAGAACCAGATAATCATTGGATGGACAACGAGGTTGTTGTCGCATGTAGTAATGCGTGGAAACTCTTTCATGGCATACAAAATGTTCCGTATCTTGAATTGTCTCCTGATACTCACGAGGTCAGTTTTCTAGTTTTTTTTACTTTTCGCTCTCGTGTAATGTCTTTATTTAGCTGGTCTCTTGAGGAAATAAAAGAATGAGAACCAGGATTTTGTCTGTTTTCCTGGAGCATAATGAGTGTCTAGTCTTGAAACATGCAATTTCAAAATGTTGAATTTGGTTTTACCTTGTTTCAGGTGCNAAATGTTCCGTATCTTGAATTGTCTCCTGATACTCACGAGGTCAGTTTTCTATTTTTTTACTTTTCGCTCTCGTGTAATGTCTTTATTTAGCTGGTCTCTTTAGGAAATAATAGAAGGAGAACCAGGATTTTGTCTGTTTTCATGGAGCATAATGATTGTCTAGTCTTGAAACATGCAATTTCAAAATGTTGAATTTGGTTTTACCTTGTTTCAGGTGCTTTCTCTGTGCTGGGAATCAATGCCGGTGTTCAACAACCTGAAAGTGTTGCGTATTAAGAGTGCTGAGGATCGAGGATGGCAAGGAATGCCGGCTCTTCTAAGTAACTGTCCACAGTTAGAAACTCTCGTCATCGAGGTATCAAAACAACTCGTTTTCCTAACATNAGGTATCAAAACAACTCGTTTGCCTAACATATACAAAGATAGAGTTCATACTTTGGAATCTCTTATGGTCTCCTCTATGTGCTCAGGGTCTCATGCACGATGTGACAGATATGTGCGGGGATACTTGTGACTGCAGTCCTTGGGAGGACAAAGGCCTTTCTCTCACACTTTGTCCAGTAAAAGCGCTAAAAATTGAAGGGTTTCGAGGGACTATGAAAGAGATGCGAATGATCAAGCATTTCTTGGACTATCTTCCAAGTTTGATGAGGTTTGACGTCTTTGTTGCAGAGAATGATCCTACACAGTTTGGAAATCCTGAAATATCTGACCTTATCGAGGAGATGTTTAAACTCTACAACAAAATATCGAGTTGCAATGTCCAGCTCTTGGTGAGTGATTCCTTATCCGAGAAGTGGGGGGTAAACAATAACCATCTCATAGTTTAGCCAAAGTCCCCCCCTTGGAATGTCTTTGGTCTAATTCTGTTTAATCGGCTCAGAGCAAACTAGTAGAGACTGTAGTCTCTTTTTCTTTTTGGATCACTTACTATGGATGGCTTGTTTTGTAATTCTCTGCTTGAAGTTTGCTTCTTGTCTGTACTAAGCTACAACTGATACATTGCATGTGAACTTCTAAGAAGCTTTGATCTGTAAAATATTAGTAGTATCAATCTTTTCAGAAACGTTACATTAGAGAGTTTGATTCCATACTACCGCAGTACCGCTATAAGTAAGATGTTATTTCTGTTGAATCCAAAATATTAATGAATCTAAAACAAACCGTCTCAGGTCAAAATTGCAACCAAAACCAAAACCAAAACCAAAACCAAACCAAGTTTATTTCCTCTGAAACCGTAAAGGCTGAAACTTTACCTTCTCCGNACCGTCTCAGGTCAAAATTGCAACCAAAACCAAAACCAAAACCAAAACCAAAACCAAACCAAGTTTATTTCCTCTGAAACCGTAAAGGCTGAAACTTTACCTTCTCCATTTCGCTGAGTTTATGCATTTCCGTTTAGGACCATAGAAGCCAGATATTGAACACTCCCAACTCTCAGTCGCGACCCATTTCACTGAAACCCTAAAATTTGGGTCTTGAGTTTGGCGTCTCTAACGAGGTAAATGCTCAACTTTACTCTGCTGGGTATGTTCTTGTGTTCAATTCCATGTTCTGAATCAATAGTTTAACTTATCAAATTCTCAAGCTTTATCTGAATTTCTCTGTTAGTAGATAATGCCAAAATGGTACTGTTTGGTAATTATGTATAGTAAAAGCTTTGAGTTTTTGTGTAATTCTTTGGTGCAGAGAAGATGGATCGTGTTAGCAGTCTACCAGACGAGATTCTTGTTCATGTTTTATCCTTTCTTACAACAAAGGAGGCTGCTTTGACATCGATTCTCGCCAAGAGGTGGCGCAATATGTTTGCTCTTGTCCCTGATCTTGCTATTGATGACACTGTGTTTCTGCATCCTGAAGAGGGTAAGCGGGATAGGGAAGATATTATACAGAGCTTCATGAATTTTGTGGATAGGGTATTGACATTGCGAGGTGATTCTCCCGTTAAGAAAGTCTCCATCCAGATTCGAAATAAAGTTGATTCAGATCGTGTTGATAGTTGGATAAGCAATGTGTTGGAGCGTGGTGTTTCTGACCTTGATCTATTGATCATTTTGGATAATGAAGACGATGAAAACTATCAGCTGTCTCCAAAATGTTTTGAGTGCAGTACACTAGTTAATCTGAAAATAGGCTGTGGGATTGATATTAATTGGGATGCTGGTCGCATTTGCTTACCGTTGCTGAAAACTTTTGTTCTAGACGCAGCTCAGGTTCAGACTGATAAGTTTGAGAATCTACTTCATGCCATGCCTGCCCTCGAGGAATTAGTCTTGCGTGATGTAATCTGGGAAGAGACGGATGTGAACTTATCAAGTGCAAGCCTCAAGCTCCTAACGATAAAGCTAAGCGATCCTTTAAACTCCTTATCAGTTAATACACCAAGACTTGTTCACTTTAAGTACTCTGGTTATGTTTCATCGGACTATCCAGTAGTTAATATGGAAAACTTATTTGATGCTACCATCATCTTTTATATAACTGATTGGGACCTCAAGCAAGCTAGAGAACCAGTTGTTTGGTTAGAGGATGATGAGGACGAGGTTGCCCGCGGATTTAGTAATGTGTGGAAGCTCTTTCATGGCATACGAAATGTTCGGAATCTTGACTTGTTTCCTAATACTCTCGAGGTTATTTATCTTTCTCTCTTGTAATTTCTTTATTCAGCTGGTCTAGAGGAAATAAAAGAAGGAAATTAGGACTTTGTTGCAGTAATGTTTGTTTGATCCATATTTAAAGAACAAGCCAAGGTCTAGTTTTGAAACATGTAATTGCAAGATATTGAGATGTGTTTTGTCTTGTTTTCAGCTACTTTCGCTGTGCTTTGAAACGATGCCAGTGTTCAACAACCTCAAATCATTAGCTATCAAGAGTGTTGAGGATCGAGGATGGCAAGCAATGCCGGTTCTCTTAAGAAACTGTCCGCGTTTAGAAGATCTATTCATTGAGGTTAAAAAATAGCTCATTTGCCAAACATGAACGAATGTAGAGTTCATAACTTAAGTCCTAATGGTCTCCTGTATGCTTTCAGGGTCTTGTGCACCATGAGACAGATAAATGCGGAGATGCTTGTGACTGCATTTCTCGGGAGGACAAAGGCCTCTCACTCACATCTTGTCCAGTCAAAGTGTTAGAGATCCAAGGGTTTCGAGCAACTATGAGAGAGATGCGCATGATAAAGCATTTCCTGGACTACTTCCCGTGCTTGAAGGAAATGGATATCTATGTCGCAGAGGATGGTCCGACACAGCTCGGAAACCGTGAAATCTCTAAACTTACCTCTGAGATGTTTGCACTCTACAACGAGTTATCAAGTTGCAATGTCCAGCTCCTGGTGAGTGATTCCTTAGCTGAGAAGTGGCAGAAGAACAAAACCATCTCGTAGTTTTGCCCAAGTTCCTCGTTGTAATTTGGCTTTGGTTTAGTTTTGTATAATTGGCTCAAAAAAATCTCTCAAACTGAACCAATCGCAAGACTGTAGTATCCTCTTCTTCTCTTCCGAATCATGTACTCTCTATGGCTTGTATTCAGTTGTTTCTCTGCTACTAATTTACTTTGACTTGTTCATCCAAAGTAACAAAAATTACTTAGCTACAAGCAAAACCAAACCAAACGGATTCAGACGAAACCAAACCACTTACCTATATCTATAATGCCACGTGTAATGAAGAAGAGCCCAAAACGGCTTTTGCAAAATTTCCCTGAAGTCCGTGTAAAACTCCAGCGTTTCAACAAATTTAATTCGTAATTAATTGGATTACATTAGTCTAATTTATAAAGTACATCATTTTCATTCTATCAATAAAAACTTAAAATATTTTTATTTTAATGCAGGTTTATCTAGATTTATGCTAGCTGTCCTAGCAAATATTATTGAGTATAATAGTCGTAACAGATACAACGAATATAACATTGATTTGGAAACAAAAACTAAAATTACTCAATTATTAATCGTTTTATGCAAATAATCTCTGTGTTGTATTAATTACTAAAACACATAAAGAAAAGAAAAAAAAGGGAATTATAATTTGTTTGGGATTTCTGCATTTTTGTAATCTCCACTACTTAAAAATCCTAACAAAGTTGTTACAAAAAAATTCGAACCCTATTCGTTTTATGGCAGACGACGAAATCGATTTCTCCATCGGAATCGGAATCTCTGAATCACGATGGGGAAAGGTCCTTTATCGTTTCGCCGTCTCTCCAGCATCCGCAATCGGAAAAAAGGTGCTACGGTGAAAGATGACACCGACGGAGAAGGAGGACCTTCTTCATCTCCGCCTCCTCCTCCTACTCCGATCAATCAAACAATTGTGACGACGACGAATACGACGGCGAAGGCGAAGAAGAAAACTGGTGGAGCTAGGCTTTGGATGAGGTTTGATCGAACTGGAGCTATGGAGGTTGTTGAATGTGATAAGAGTACTATCATCAAACGCTCTTCAGTTCCCGCTAGGGATTTGAGAATTCTCGGTCCTGTCTTCTCTCACTCTTCTAATATTCTA
Source organism: Aurinia saxatilis (assembly GCA_900406295.1). NCBI lineage: Eukaryota > Viridiplantae > Streptophyta > Magnoliopsida > Brassicales > Brassicaceae > Aurinia > Aurinia saxatilis. The sequence goes on along the minus strand of OVAP01005330.1, from coordinate 652 downwards.
GGTATTATGATGAATTTGAATTTGAATTTTTAGCCAATTCTGGAATCTAGGGTTTAATTTTGATTGAATTTGGTAATTGTAGCCAGAGAGAAGGCGATTGTTGTTAATTTAGAGGTTATAAAGGCGATAGTTACTGCGGAGGAAGTGTTGTTATTGGATCCTCTTCGTGCCGAAGTTCTTCCGGTTGTCGAGCGGCTTAAGCAAGAGTTTCCGCAGAGGAATAATGCCATTTTGGATTCAGCGCAATCTCCGCTTGATCTGGAAGCTGCGGAGGGGTTGCAGAGTGAGCTGCCTTTTGAGTTTAAAGTTCTGGAGATTGCGCTCGAGGTTGTTTGTTCTGTTGTTGACTCTAGTGTGACAACGCTTGAGATGGAGGCTTGGCCTCTTCTTGATGAGTTAACTAAGAATGTTAATACGGAGAATCTTGAGTATGTTCGGAGTTTGAAGAGTAATCTCACCCGTTTGCTTGCCCGTGTACAAAAGGTAAAGGAAAGGTTAACTAGATCATTTCAGTACCTTTTTTTCGTTGATACTGTAATGGACGGAAACATAAAGGTTTTGTTATGTTATTCAGGTGAGAGACGAACTTGAACATTTGTTGGATGACAATGAAGATATGGCGGACTTGTACTTAACAAGGAAATGGTTACAG
>OVAP01005329.1:0-13157 GCA_900406295.1 Aurinia saxatilis | reverse complement strand
AGCCTAAACTAGGATTTACATAGATTACTACCCTGAATAATTCAAACCGTGGTCCTCTTATGCATTACCTGATTTCCTAACGCTTTTTATCATTGAATTTCTCACGTTTTATCTGTTTTTAGCATTTTCAGGCATTGATTGATCGACCGCACAATCTGCTATCGACTGAAAGGTGTCCCTATCGATTGACCAGTTCACACTGTCGATCGACCAAAACCAAAACCACTTCATTTTGCTGCTTAGCTCGAGTGAACTTGGACGTGCTACTGTGTACACTCTGCTCTCTGTGGATATGATCCCTAAGTACTACTGCGAGACCTGTGCGCTTGCAGAAAATATTTTTGGGGCGAAAACTAATCCCATCAAATACCTTTATGGGTATTCTTAGAATCAACAAATTACTAGTCTATCTTAAAGCTTCCACTACGTCAGTTGGTATCATATTCAAATCTGATTTGGTTTCATGTTACTCAAACATTTTTATCTCATGGATGAATATCCGTTTTCTTCGACACAAGACTTGTATTGTCAATACAAGGAGATTTTTGGCCCTCCCATTTATGATAGATACAAAGAAGCTAAAGTTGTTGATCCGGCAGATTTCATATTCCATAGAGACGCTTTGGAAACAATAAAAGCTTATGTTAAGAATTTCATTAGAAGTGATACCATGAATTCCAATCGTGAGTCAAATTGTTTGACTATGTGTTTTTCAAGAGATTTTGAATTATATGGCTGCTGCATTATCAACGATTTGCTGATTATGAATGAAGATTTCAGCCGATTGATGTTTAACATCTTCAATATAAATCGAAAGAGATATTCGTTACCTTGAATCTACATACGAGTTCTAGGTTTCATGAAGGTGGTACCCGGTGTTAAGCTTCATGGGCTTCCAACTAAAAGCCAATTGACAATTAGTGGAGAGACCCAATCTACTTATATATTACTAATGATCCTTTCCAATTACCGATGTGGGATATAATCCCTAATACGCCCCCTCGAGATGATGGTTCTTTGACCATTAATCTCGGTATGCTCGGGCAAGGATCGATGGACCGATTTGGGTCAGATCGATGATGGATCGGGTTGGATAGTGTGGATCGGTTATGCCCGTTTGGGCTTAATGGGCTCTGATACCATGTTAAGCTTCATGGGCTTCCAACTAAAAGCCAATTGACAATTAGTGGAGAGACCCAATCTACTTATATATTACTAATGATCCTTTCCAATTACCGATGTGGGATATAATCCCTAATACCCGGCAGTCAAAGGAATTATTGGAAAAGAAAAATCTACACAAAAATCTGAGAGACTGATGCATTGTGATATTTAGATTATTTCTAAATATCTTTATTATTTATTTAAATATTATTAAGATAAATTTTTTTTTTCTTTTAGGGGTTTTCTAGATTTTGAGATTTATTATAAATTAACCGTTTAGGCCCAAAGTTGTATTGAGTTTTGATATTGATTAATAAAGTTGAGATTATTCTCTTTGTCCCTTATCTTCTGTATTTGATATTCGAATCAACGATTATAGGAAGATGTGGGATTTGATATTCATAGAGAATCAATGAATTCCTTACGTTTTCTTGAATTCGATAATTCTGTGGAAATCAATGAATTCGAAAAACCTTTTTTGGGTATTCTTAGAATTAACACATTACTAGTCTATCTTAAAACTTCCGCTACGTCAATCTCTACTTCCGCCATCTATGAATCTTTTTTCACTTTCAATACATAGGAACAACATAAAAATTGAACTTGAACTATATTCCTTAGTATTATAGCTATCAAAGAATCTATTGATTTGGAATTAAGGGAGTTTTATATATACGTTTTGTTATTGATCTAAAAGTATTTCCTTATTTGTTTTTAAAAAAATAATAGGTTGAAGAAGAAGTCGAGATTTTAAGTAAGACATATTTGTACATATTATTATATCATTCGTCTTCGTATTGAATCTTAAATAATGATGTTTAATTTTAATATCTCAGAATAAAATAAAACTAAAATATTTGTGAGGAAAAATCTTAAACATCACTTATAATTAAACATTATACTGTCAAAGTTATAATAATATTTTAGAAACCTATATATATATATATATATATGATTTTGATGATATCATTAATTTATAAGTGTAGAATCCTATGTTGTTTTTTAATATTTAAAAGTTGAAATATACTGAGGGGGTGTAGTTTTGAATGATTTGATGTTTAATGAGTCTTTTTAGAGTTTTAGTGATTTGGAGGAGTTTTAATGTAATTTGAGTATTTCTATTTTAATCTAAGAAACTCATCCAAAATATTATAAAACCAATTAAAACCAAATGATTAAAATAATTCTAATAACACTGGATTTGATTGTATTTATTAAATTCACTAGTCCAATGCCACTAATTTTTATACTCCCTCCAATTCTTAAAGAGTGTCGTTTTGACTTTTTGCACACAAATTAATAAAACATATTAAAAATTCTGTTTTGCCCCTAAATAATAAGTTGTATGTTCATAATCTTCTTTGATTTGAGGTTAAATTATGTATTTAGTATTAAAAATTATATTGAAAAATGAAAACGACACTCTTTGTGAAACGAAAAAATAAGTCTAAAACGATACTCTTTAACAAAAACAGAAGGGGTAAGACTNAAACGACACTCTTTGTGAAACGAAAAAATAAGTCTAAAACGACACTCTTTAAAAAAAACAGAAGGGGTAAGACTTTAAAAATACATGTTTTAATAACATTGAATTTGTTAAATTACCTAAAACCATTCAAAATTCTTTCAGTAGTCATTAGAGATGGCAAAAATAAGAAGAAACTCTTGGAAACCATATGAATTTTCCAGTATTGGAAACTAGTTATTAATTAATGACATTACAATTACCAATCCTATCGTGTGACATGAACCAAATCGTAGCGAAGTGAATGCTAACTGAAAAAGGAAAACAACTAAGAGACTACCAGTTACAGAAATAAAGAATCCAATTTTCTGACATGAACAAATATAATAGTTGAATCAAAATTTAGAGTTGGAACTTGAGCTCCTCCTTGGAATCGGAGAAATAAAGCAACATTCTGCTCCAATTCCTTGAGAGCCACGGCATCAACATGTCATCCGTCTTCTCCAAGATTAAAACCCTAAACCTCGTTTTTCTTGCTAATTATTCGAGTTTTTGGTCTGTAAAATGGGCCTGACTACTTGCTAGATCATTTATTTGGTCTTCCTAATGACTAGTACCAAAAAGCCTTCCTGGTAATATGTTTTGGTACATCACATGAAATTTTACAGTAGCAAAATTTTCAAAATATTACAAGAGGCTCAGCGACACTAAAGTGTTCTAGCTCCCATATAATATCTATGCATATAGTAGGACTGGACATTCGGATATTCGGTTTGATTCTGGAACCGATCGATTCCGGGTATTTCGGTTACAAAGTTTTAGGATTTAATAGGTACTAACATTTTTTTTATTCGGTTCCTATTCTGGATCGGTTCGGATACAGATGGATAAGAACCGTAAAATAAATTATATTTGGTTCCTAGACGGTTCCAAATATTTAGTACCCAAAATAGCAAATTTTTACCTGAAGGTTTATCCGAATATTCAATAGTACCCAAAAAATGATAAAAGATTCCAAATAAGTGATAATGTTTTTNCCGATCGATTCCGGGTATTTCGGTTACAAAGTTTTAGGATTTAATAGGTACTAACATTTTTTTTATTCGGTTCCTATTCTGGATCGGTTCGGATACAGATGGATAAGAACCGTAAAATAAATTATATTTGGTTCCTAGATGGTTCCAAATATTTAGTACCCAAAATAGCAAATTTTTACCTGAATGTTTATCCGAATATTCAATAGTACCCAAAAAAATGATAAAAGATTCCAAATAAGTGATAATGTTTTGACTCAACCAAAACAAGCATAAAATAAGTTAAAAAAATACATTAATTCAATCACCAATACATAAAACAAGTTCAATCAACTGAAAAATACACTTCAACAAATTCCTGATTCATGATTTCTTCATATTAGATAGTATATAATTAAACACATTCAGTTCTTCAGTTTCTCATTTCGGTTATTGAATAATACCCAGAATCGAATCAATACCCATAAATCTTGAACTTAAAATTGGAACCGGAACCAAATAGAACTGGTTATTTTGGATCGGTTCCAGTTGAATTCTTCATTTCCAGTTTTTATGTCCAGACCTACCATATAGAATGTAATCATTAATTATTGTATATTATTACAAAATCCTGTGGAGACCAAAGATTAGTACGTGTTGTAGGACAACATTGAAGGCAATAGATGATAGATCCACACCACTTCCGAATTGTAAACATCATTCTCCACTCACTCCATAGTGTACTAAAATAACTAATTATTATTTAGTGGTCAAAATTTAATAGCCGACTAAATAGAAAATTAGTAGTATATGAATATATAATATAAAATAAAACCTTAGAAAACATAAAATTCCGTAAATAAGCGACCTACGATGTGAAAGTTATTATAGAAACGAAATTTTTTTGTATGGGTTTGTTGACTTCGTTTCTATAATAACTTTGGTAGCTTTCGAAGTTAATGCCACTTGATAACTTCAAGAAAAAATAAAGAACAGAAAAAAAGAAACGTCGTCGTACAGACTTCAAAGCCCTGTACATACAAAAAAAAATAGTCAGGAAAATTCAGACTTATTTTTATGAGTATTATATTAGGTTGCTGCAATTCATAAATGAAAAATCCGTATTTTAGCAACAGTGCATTAAATAAGAGAGGTGAAATAAGGTATAGTAGATTATATTATTATAAAATATGAATAAATAAAAGAAACGGACCTTTTTGTTGTTGTGAAGCAAATTCTGAAATCTCTCAATGTTTATCGTTGCTTCTCTGTTTCGTCCATTTTAATTCCATTAAATGCCTCAAAACCCCACATTCCATTAATGCTCTCTCCTTCCCACTTCAATTTTTTCTTCCCTCCTTTATCATCACCACCGTCCATTTAATCTACTAAATATCTCCCCTACACGTGTCTCTTCTTCTCCATCTCTCCGGCGACAGCAACGCCTCTGGATCTCCGCATCGTAACCGACTAGACGAGTGCGGTGCCGTTCTGAAAAACATCGGACTCGTCATCGACTTCGTCCTCCTCGACGACGACGACGAACTACTTGCTGTCGCCGGAATCCGCTCCGATATCGGTAAAAACACACTCGATGATCTTCGTCGGAAAAACGGCGATTTCGTGTTTCTATAATACCTAAAAGAGAACACTCTCGATTTCGAAATCAGATTCCCAAACGGAGACTGACGCTTGTTGTTCCACGTAGATCTCCGATATCTCCACGGAGAAACCGTCGCCGGCTCCATAATCACTCTCTCCGATACCGATTCTCCTTCCTCCCTCTCGTAATCGAACGAGTAAGATCTCTTCAGCTCTCGGAATCTCGGTGATGACGATGATTGTTGTTGTTGTTCTTCAATCTCCTGATCGATCGCGAGAATTTCGTTGCGGATGATAATCGTGTTGGCTTCATCAACATCGAAGCTCGGACGGATCCTTGGAGCCATAAGAGGAACAAACGGCGACACGGGAGCCAAATTTCCGATTCCGGTAGATCCGAGAATCGCGGTTCGGCAGAGAGGACAGTTAGGATGAGATCGTAACCACTCATCAATACAGTCAAGATGAAAAGCATGAAAGCACAAAGGAAGCGTCCGTACGTAATCACCATCTTCAAACTCCAACAAACAAACCGCACAATCTCTAAATTCCGTAACGGTTTTCGCAACGGAAACGGTTGTTGTTTTTCCGGCGGCGGAGGAGGAGTAGAGGAACAACGGAAGCGTTTTGATGACGGAGTCGTCTAGTCCGTAGGGAGAGTAGGAGGAGTAGTGGAATGACGAGTCGAAAGGGAAAGGGGAGAAGGATCGGAGATCGGAGGATGACGTGGAAGCGGATGATAACTGAAGAAGACGGCGTCGACGGTGACGCCAACGTCGGAAACGTCGGAAGAGCGGTGAGATGAAACGGCGGGAGATTAGACGTGAGTAGGTCACGAAGAGGAAAGCAGCGGCTAGAACTACCACCATCGCGATTAAGGGAGGGCTGAATTCGAGTGGAGGATCTGATGAAGTGGAGAGTATCTCTTCGGAAATAGCTGAAGACGGTGAAGGAGACGGTGATGGTGATGGTGAAGGTGAAGGTGAANAGAGGAAAGCAGCGGCTAGAACTACCACCATCGCGATTAAGGGAGGGCTGAATTCGAGTGGAGGATCTGATGAAGTGGAGAGTATCTCTTCGGAAATAGCTGAAGACGGTGAAGGAGACGGTGATGGTGAAGGTGAAGGTGAAGGTGAAGGTGACGGTGACGGTGACGGTGGCGCGATGAAACGCATGGTGGTTTTATGTAAATAAAACAAAACAAAAAAAAGAGAGGAGAAAACAGAGAAAGAAAGAGGCTAAAAACAGAGCGGGCAGTGAAAAGGTTTAACGAAAATGAGTGTTTGGGAAAACATAAGGGAGAGAGTTGACTAAAGGTAAACGGTATTCGAAGACTAAACGCCACGTCACCTTTTAAAAAATTTAATAAAAGTTTATAAATACGACGGTCCAAAATGGTTTATGATCAATCAAATTAATTGCAAATCAAATTGCGGAATCTTATGGGATTATTACTTGGATCGTAATGCCACTTAGATACTAATTAGGGGGCTATGGTTTCTATAATTAAGTAACTGTAATAGAGCATGATTTAGTTAAGGAGAATATACAGAGATTAGCAAAATCTAGCATTCTGGTGTATATGTGTGGGGATAAAAAAAGAGATAGTGGCTTCTTTTGGGGTTTGTTTGATTTTAATGTGGATTTTATGTGGTGGCCCACTCTGATACTAATGGTTTTGGAACTTTATTAAGTGGGTTTTTATGACTTTTTATTTTCTTCTTCTTGGATATTTTAAGCCTCTTTTCTGAAAATTCTTTCTTTCTTTATCTTGTTCATACTGCATGATCATTCCATTGAAGTAGAAACTTGCTAGAACTAGTTAAATAATAGATTTTCATTTCTACTACATCCATTGTTGGTTACATTATCTAAGTTTATGATTATGAATCTATATATGACCCTACATGCTTATTTGGTTGCAAATAAATTCCACGAATGGTTTCAGGTAAAGTTACATCATATGTAAAATTTATGGTCTACTAATATTGTGGACTTGAAGAGTCAAGATTATGATGGTCAAAGTCTAAGGCTCTGTAATTTTCCAATGCATACTTTGTACAAGTCTTCAAAAAATTTGCATGTACATCATATAAGTTAGGTCCCAATAACGCACCCACCAATTTTTTAAAGACTCAAAACTTCCCACATGAAAAAACAGTATTAAAAAAAAAATCTGAAAGAAATAATAAAGGTGCAATTAAAAACCGGTCAGAAAGTACTTGCGTTGGCCTCTATCCATACAATAAAACACAATGACTCCAATTATTTATTGCTCAACTACTTCTTTTTGTGTAGTCCCTGAGGCCGAGATATCTCTAACATTATTGTTCGTCATAATTATTTGTTTGCATCCACAAAAGACAAACCGGTCATAAAATACATTACGCATTCCGGTCCGAGACAAGTTTGAGAGCGATGTCTGAAGTTTGGTTTAGTGTCTTTAGTTTGAAGTTTGAACGATGTCCCACTTCTAAGCACCCAACATTTTTGTATACGAAATTGCAAATCTATCAATTTTTCAGTATAGTACTTTCTCATTACTAATGTGTGACTGATAAATCTGATCGAGCACATATCCTCTCTAGCTGCTTTGATTTTATTATTCTTGATAGTCTCCGTACTGACATAGGAGTCTAATAATGAGATTTCTACTTGTTCAGTGCCTAAAACGCAGGAGATTTGATGATGGAAAACCGAAAATGAAGGTCTAATCGGGATTAAACCATCCCAAATGTTCATTAACTTTCTCACTGTATCATACTTTTAGTCTTTTACAACTACAACCTGTCTGACTCTATTAGCTCCAATAACAGTCTTTAAAACATGGACATATCCGGAGGAGCTCCATACAAACTCTTCCATGAATAAGGAATCCTCCATTTCCCACCTTCTTCCCCTGCAAAAATGAAAAAACACATATTAAGTTTCATCAGAATGATTGCTTGAAATGTTATTATTAACCTCTGAAAGAAAAAAAATTTCATACCATGGAATTTGTCGGGAGTCAGACCTGTAAGCTTAGATGCAGCCTCTGCTAGAAGAAATGCATCAGGAATGTTGTCTCCCTCAGAACAGTAACATAGCATGCATGTCACTTTCAAGCCTCTTGCCTAAATCATCAACACAAACACAAACAGACCATTTAAGTGTTCAATCATCAATAATGAGTCAGCGTGTGGATAATTTGTTCCTTATAAGACATGTATGTACCTTAAAAGCTGAGAAAAGAGCTGCAAATGGCAAGCTTGGGTAGTAGTCTATGTCTTCTAGTTCATCTTCTGATGGGGAACTCAGCTCTTCTGTAGTTTTCTCCTCAAAGACGGAGCTAAGATACTTCCAACATCTTCCTTCTGAATCATACTCATGCAATCTTCCAAATCCGAGTTTTTCACAGTGATCATCTCTTCCATCAGATTCCGTGTTAGACAAATAATACACCTGTGGGCCTCTGAAGTAATGCCAAGGAGTAAAACAAATTAACTTGTGAAGAGTTCGCTCTCAGTGAGAACAAAGTGACGGTGCAAGTGAAGCTTCATGAGTTACACGATTAAATCCATGGTTTACAGATGTTGTTTGCACTAGTCCATATCTAGTTTCGCGTTGAAGGCATATGCAATTTTTTAATAGCAACACAAAAAGACATTATAGATACCTTGACATGTCCAAGTTATGTAGCCTCTGGAAGTCTAAACTCGAAAGCACAATAACATGCTTCTTTCCACTTGAAGCAGCATAATCGGCTATATTCTCCACAAATTTAATCATCATTCCCTGTTTTATATCAACATTGTTAGTTTATAATGTTCTCATTTTACTGCAAACTCAAGCAAACTGGGTTTTAATAGTGTCCCAATACACACAACTACGAATAAGAGGACCATGGAAAAAAAAAAAAAATAGAGCTGCTTTTCAAACTGTAAATACCTTTGCGACTGGAGAGCGCTGCTGAACAAGAGTAGTAGCAATTGAAGATGACTCGTAAACTAAAAAAAGCAACCAAAGGGAAAATACAAATTGTGAGGTTTCACTGCAGATTCAACAATAAAAGTGGCATAGATCTATCTAAACAATAGAAAGTAATGTCTCTTATAGCTTCCTCATTCAATAACAAGGCCGACCCGTAACAAAAAAAAGTCTTCTTAATAACATAAACCAGAGGATTATACATCTAAGAAACAAAATACCTCTCCATCAGTACATCAAAAAGCCTAGTCTCTAATGAGCCAGATAGGTAAAGAAAACAAACCCTCAAGAGGAAGAGCGATTTCGCCACAAGGAATCGGGCCATAAGCATCATTCCCAACACAAGGAAGCAGATTAGGCTCATCCAGATAACCAACTCTCTGTGCATCAGTAGATGACACTAGAAGATCAACAGCGAGCTGCCCAACATTCCCAATTGACAATGCAGGCTGGTGGGACAAAACACAAAATCACAGCTTCTTCAATCACAAATCTCCAAACTTAAAAAAAGACCCATGTTCATGAAAGTTTTAAGAGTTTCCAGCTTAGAGTAGAGCTGCTACTTTATCGTCAACTACAACCTAATTTCTCAATAAAGCTACAATTTTTATACCCAAATACCTAAAAGGAACGGATCGAAATCGGAAAGGGAGAGAACTTACGAAAATCAAAGTAGAGCATTCTTCATGAACTTGCTTTCCTTCTTCAACAACAAACTCCATCTCTATTAAATCCGAAACAAAGCTAGTTTCTCTCAGAGATGAATCAAATTCACAGTTTGTTTCTGTCTGCTTCAGACGTTTTTTTTCTTGGGGAGAGAGCTTGAAGGGTAAGACAGACTGATTTTGGGCCGATTACTCTATTAAAACTCTGATAAATATTATAGGCGGAAAGTAGTTAAAAGGCCCAAATTGAAGGCCTTTTAACCGAAAAATGTATCTTCTTGTGAGTTGTGAACATAAATATAAACATTCTCCATGAACTTCAAAAGGCAAACTGATGGTATTGGTGAGAATCCATCTATAGCCAACACAACACTTTTTTCCCATCACAAAAAGAAGAAATCCCCAAGCATGTAAGCTTCACAAAAAACTATAATTTATTTTAATGGAGTTTTGTTCTTGATCAGATTGGATCTCTCGAATTCACATCTTCTACTACTTAAAAGAGGAAGGGCTTTCTCCATAGAGTGACACATGGCAATCTAAATAATCAACGCGTGTCACAAGAACAAATGGGAAATGGGAAATGCTTCACGTCTCGTCGTCTTGCTTTCATTTTCGAGGGAGGGTTTTAATTATCTCTTCATACCTCTTCCTCTTCCAGTGCCACCATTAATTATCCTTCTATTTATGCCATTTCAGTTTTCATAAAATAATCTCTCAATCCTCACTTAATTACATTCTATTCCACCCATTCTCACATCCCCTCAATGCTTCCAAGGCCCTATGGGTTTCTTCCATATCGATTAGGGCGTGGGATCTTGCTTCGATGAACAAAGATAACACATTTATGAGTTTTGGTAACTACTCACGACATCCTAAAAACGTAGATGTATGCCGAGAGGATTCTTGTGTATGTAGTTATAATTATATTTTTCCCATCCGAATCTTCTGACGGCCCATATTGTATGATTGCGTTCAGTTTGCGTGTGTCCAAGCTAATCAATCAATGTTAAACGTTTATGCTTATTCCGTCCATCATTTTCTTGTTGTTTGTAGATGCTCAGTTTCGTTACATGTCTCATCACTATTCTGTGTTATCGTTACTGTTCCCGCGGCTATTCGATCCTTCCGAGACAGTGACGATGTATCTCTCCTGGGAAAGATAAATTCACGCATAATATGTTGGAATTGAGACATTCACAGTCAAAGAGAAGACGTGTTTGCAAGGTTCGCTGCAAAGGGTATGGATTCTTGAGGTATCTATTAGCTTTCGGATTGGTGCAGGTAGATAGATAGTCTGACTATGTCTGGATTTGTATTTGCATTTGGTTTGATTCATGCTCATTTGTTTTAGACGAGATAAACCAGAAACTTGAAGGAAACATCAGAATATGTAGAAAGCTTTCGGCTGTTTGATGTATTGGTTTCGGTTTGAATATGTTATAGTTGATGTTTCATGACTTAAGAGAGTATCAAAAGCAACATTTTTTTTTGTCTCTACTGTCATCTCTAGATTTATATTCTCAACAGTTAGATGAGTGATGGACTGTCCTTTAATTTAAGAAAAGACAGGGGGAGTGATCATTCACAGGGGTATAAATTACAACTACCGAATACGTCCCCATTACCCACTGATGTTGTGAAAATGGGCAGCTCATGTTTATCCAAAACTCATTCAAGAAGTTCATGAAGGATCGACTAAAGAGGAAACTCATGACTTCAGGACGAAGGGAAATTCTCTCAAGCCCATATGCAAGTTGTGTAAGTATATCTAATCGTTCAAGCTTTAGGTATGTTTTTTTTTCCTGTTTTGTTACTTTCAGCATTCATTTAGCTTAATTTGGACACATTGTGAAAGAAGAGGTGGGACACTTGGCTAAATATTTATTATTGTTGTCACAGTTTTGCATTGCAGCTAAAAATGGAGTCTACATATCGTTAGTTAAAGATGTTAGGGATGCCTTCGAACTGAGTAATTTGGTGAAAGTCGACTGCCCAGGACTTGAACCAATTGAATTCAAGAAAATAGGCGCTAAGCTTAAGGTCAATGAAGTTAGGTTTTTTGTTTCTTTGCTTTTATACATTTCACAACTCTGCATGTTCATTGTACTCATTGTTGTTGCTCTCAAATGCTGAAATACAATTTCATAATTAGACACCTCAAACTTTTTTTTCACTTGGTTTTTCCTCTGATACTCTCTATTTCTCATGCTGATTGCTTTCTCTCTGGGTATATTTTAAGAAAAAAAATTGTATAATATAATGCTTGGTTTATGTTCTCTCGTGTACTTTTGGTGTACTCTTGGTCTCGTATCCAGCTTATGTGGTTTCATCATCCATCATTTCTCTATGTATCTGAAAGGCTTTCTCTTCATGTTCTTATCTCTTAGCAGGAATTAGTTACTTCCGAGTTATGTCTTTTGACGATGAGCAAATACTCATGTGGAGAGGACGAGACTGGAAGTTGTGGTTTCTGGACAATCCTTTAACTCCACTCTTCTCTGAGATCAACATAGCAGAAAAACTTTATTCCTCGGGTATTCTTCACTCTCGAGTACTCAGAAAAAGGCTTATACCTTTCATCTGTTTTTTTCGCTACAGATGAAACCGATGAAGAACAAACATTGCATGGTCCTAATATGGTGATCACAAGCCCCAAAGCGATCACACTATGGAAATGAGCCCTGAAATTATCAAAGGCGGGGATTGTGGAAAACGTGGCCTCAGTCGGATGCTCTATTGGAGAAGGTGGAAGGTACTTTACAGGCTGCAGAGCACACTTACACAACCTTAGTCTTGCCAGGCAATGATAGTACGGAGGATTATGTAAATGACAAGAACGGGTCCGTAAAGTATAGTGACATAGACGATGACTTTGGCCATGAGTGTTCTGATGGTGAGTCGCTAGAGCCGGTGGGTCCACTGGGTTATTTACCTGTTCACAAGATAGTTAGGAAGCTGACTAGCTAAGGGAGACACTAAAATAAAGCCAACACGTTACTGTAATCTACTACAACGTTTTGTGTAATCAAACATACTAAAAACCTAGGAAGTTGGTTTATAGATTTCTCATTCCTCCCATAATATGTAGACACATGCACATCGACATCGTATATATTACATATCTTCTTAAACCGTCATCAACATATTTCTTGGGAGTTTTATAATATTGTGTTGAAAAACTCATTGCGTATATATGAAATTCAGATGATGATTTCTTATTTGTAGCTCAAAGACGATTCGTCTCGATAATGCTGGTGAATTCACGTCTCAAGCATTTAA
>OVAP01005327.1:0-13157 GCA_900406295.1 Aurinia saxatilis | reverse complement strand
GGGCCATCTAAGTAGCGCTTCCGGTCACTTAAGTGAACGGGGGTGTTACACACCCTACTCTAGATCTCTCCCCCAGATCTCCCTTCCTCCTTCACCACTACCCCACTTCCCCCACCCTTCCTGATCCCACCCAGGTTGCAACATACTTCCCCTACGGCGTGTAAGGCAAGGAAATCAAGAAAAACTCACACACTTGTATGCCTCAAACACCTGTGATTCCTCCGGCCATCAACTCTCACAATCTCCGGTGAGCCGACCTCGAGCTTGCCACGGTAACCGTCGAGAGACCGGAACGAACCCAGCCACCATTGAATCGACTCCAGTGAGCACTCACGGCCACTGCAAACAAAATCAAATGGTTATGGGCCGAGTCCCACCATTTTTGGGCCAAGTCAAAATGCAAATGGACCGAATCAAGCTAATGGGCCTCGATGAATTTGAGAAACTAGTCTCAAGACTTGCACGGAAATCAACCTCAAGCGAAGTATTCAACACCAAATTGATCACCGATTTACTAGTGTCTGGTTCTAGATGGGATAAAATATTTCAAAATCCAACATCTCTTCGGAAGAAATCATGCTCAACAACTCTAAGCACCGAAGCCATCAACACGGGGACTTCTACACTAGGACTTCACAACATAACAATAGACTATGGTTCACACTTGCATTCAGAATTTGTCTTTGTTTATATCTCTTGAAAGGAAACTTCTATCGCAGTTGTACTTGCTCAACAAGCTTTTAGGTTGCCCAATGTATTCATATCGTCAGGATAATATTAATGAAATAAGTTTTTTCGACAAAAAAAAATTAATCATTTTGCATTTAATATAACATAAAAATTTAAAACATAGCCCGCAAAAGGTACGGACAAATAATCTAGTATGATCTTAAAGTGTAAAAATGATAATTTTTTTGAAGGTATAAATGAGTTTTCATCTTCTACTATTATTATGTAATCTAGAGCTTGGGACATGCCTTTCTTATCTGCAAATTTGGATTATTTTTTTTTTTGAGTATAAGCTTATTACACATCTTCAACTATTGACAGAAGAAACAAGAAAAACGTAAATTGGTAGAAATATGTTTTTAATTTATAATCGTTCTACAAAGATAAAGAGTAAAATACTCAGAATCATCATTGGCTTTACGATTGTGTGCTAAACATAGGAAGTCGGAATCTTGGATTATTGAAATGTGTTTGTATAGGGAACTTGGAATCCTGAAGTGCAGTTTGGATTGAGTGATCAAGAATGGTACTTTTGTAGTTGTAACTGAATTTTGAGTTCCATCGTTGTCCCATTCATTGAACAACGTAAGATGTTTCATCATTTTCCCTTTGTATTTCACCTTCTCTAAATGGATCTAAGTAAACGCTATGGGCTCTCTAAGAAGTTGGGAGGTTAACAATCAAGCTCTAGAAATCGTAGAAAACATATCTTCAATATTATAACTCGTTAAGTTTTAGTGAAAGTCTACAATTGCGTTTTTATATCACAACTATATATTATGTCCTTTTCCTTCTCTTATCAAAGAGCACTACTCCTATTTTCTAATATATATATGACAAAAAATTGTAAGTTAAATAATATATTTTATTCTGCAACACGTTTCAAAAGTAAACTTTCGGATAGCTTTCATCAACCATACTTTTTTTTTTAAACTCTACAAAGTTTTAAATCTTTCCAATATGCTTTATTCCTCTCATCAACCGCCTCTTGGCTCCTCCATATCACCTTAATTCGTCAATTACTCACTTCCACGTCGTCAATTTCACATCTCAACTGATACAAGAACTATTCAAATTTCTGCTTCAATGTTGTAAAAACAAAAGTCGGGTACTTGATGTAAAAGATGAAAGATTACAACATCTCTTTGTCGATTGTTTGTTTATATTAACAGAGTAACGTTTCAACACAAGAAGAACTCAAAACGAAGAACGTGAATTGCCAAACATGGCATAAGAGAAAGAGACAAATTTGAGATAACCTTTTTTATAGTTGATTTAAAATTTGAGTTAAAAAGTTGTTGATGGAGTCTGTGAGACTGAGATTGTGAAGTGGACAATGAAAACAAAGCAACATCTCAAAGACTCCAACATCTCACATATGTTGTTTTGTTTTCATTGCCCACTTGACAATCTCACAGACTCCAACATTGCTAACAACTTTCCATAAATTTTTTATTAACACAAAAGGTTATCTCAAATCTCTCTCTTTCTCTTATGTCGTGTTTTACAATTCATGTTCTTCGTTTTGGGTTTTCTTGTTGTTGAAACGTTACTCTGTTAATGGAAACAAACAATCAGTAGAGAGATGTTGAAATTTTCCTCCTTTAACATCAAGTACCCTATTTTGTTTTTACAGCATTGAAGATGCTGAAGTTTGATGATTATGATGATGATTCAAAAAGATGGCTATGAAGAAGAAGATATAAGCGACTTTGTGGCTTGTGTTGAAATTACTGAATTTAAAGAGGGTGAAGAGGTATCAGGGTCTGAATCCGAAAATGAAGAATCGGATAAAGAAACAAAGGGTTATTTCAAAGAAAGCTACAAACAGGTGTGTGAAACGTTAGTGAAGCTTGGAAAGGAGAACGTCATAATGATAAAAGAAAAGAAACAGCTTGAAGCACAAATTGATGTACTACCGGAAGAGCTACAAGCTGAGAAAAAGATCAAGATGGTCTATCGCTCATAAAGGAAAAACTGACGCTTGCAAAGAGGGTCGATGCATTGTCAGAGGAAGTACATGCTGAGAAGGAAGTGGCTGAACAACTTCGTGCTGAACTTAATCAAGAGTACAAAAAGATTAAGATGCTCAATGGTTCCAAACAACTTGAAAATAATTTTAAGCTATGAACATCAGTAATAAACTGGGTTGGGTTATACTGAAAGAGAAGAACGTGAAACTGAAAAAGATAAACTTTTTGTTTGGTGGTTTTTCTCGACACGTGAAAAAATATCATAAAGTAGTTGACCACATAGTACAAGAAAAACAGAAGCTACTTCTGCGGAAAAGTTGGTCACATCAAGGCTCAATGTTACAAATTCAAGGAAAGAGTTGGTAAAGTCTAGATGAAAAAATCATATTTATATCCATATATGTACCAAAGTACTTCAACAACTACTTCGACTCATTGATGTCAATGCAATATACCTATAGCCGATGAAGTTGAAGTGGATGCTAATACCAAAGCTGATGGATCATATAAAGGTGAACAAATCAAGAGGAACGCACAATCCAAAATTGATGAAGAAGAACGTAGTCAAATATAATGGAAAAGAGGTACTACATGTGTTGAATCATAAACTGCATCATAATACCAGTTGATTCAGCTGGGACAAATCTGTGTTCCACAAGACCATATTACCTCAACAGTCATTTTTGAATCTCTTGGTGACACTACACATGCTCTTCATACACTTGCAAATGTAGTGCAGAGACTTATTCAAGGCATGAAGGGAGGATAATATATTTGACTAAAAACAAGCATCTTTTGTTTTAACTGTGTGTGCTTACAAGCAGGGGGGGGGGAGAACGATATTAAAGTGAATAAGATAGAAGGTTAGTAATCATGGGGAGTGATCAAATTCACAATCTATTAAGATAATTCTTTTTTCATATCACTAGCTATGGATTCTGGGGGAGTAAGAGAGTATGTGTGAAATATGGATGACTAACGCAAGTGCTTGAGAGACACACAAAGTTAAAAAGGAGGAGACTGAAGATGTAGAAGTTTTAAGAGTTTTTGTATCAGTTGAAACTAGTACAAGAAGTGATACAAGATAGTTGAGCTTTGAAATTGACGACATGGAATTGAGTAATTGATGAATCAAAGTGACATGGAAAGCCAACGGTGGTTGCTAAGAGAAACAAAGCATATTGGAAAGTTTTGGAATTTTTGTAGAGATTCCTTTTCTCTAGAAGAAGTTTTTCTTTTTTCTTGTAAAAAAAAGAAAAAGAAAAAGCATTGTATGAACTTGAAAATCAGTTTAGAAAAACTGAAAACAAATATTGTGTATAAATAGGCGTGGAGAGGCATTGTAGTGCTTCATCACAAAAGAGAGAACTTTAGCAAAAAGGGTTTTGTGTTTCTTGTAAGAAAGCAAACACTAAGGGGCTACATGGTTTCATTGAGAGATTCTTGAATTTTGTATAGACTCTTAAACATGTGAGGCTTTATCAATAAGCCAAGGAGTGTCTTAAACTTATTGAAGATCGTTTTAAGTAAGACTTGTAAGTAAACTTAAAAGTTTGACTAGTAATATATATATTTTTGTAAAGAAACCCCCTTGTGTGTTACTTTGTTCTAGTTCCCATATCAAGTAGTTCTTGTATTTTAAAACATGACATCTAAGCTATTAATAATTTCGACCATGGTTTAGTGGGTATACCGTGACCTTATTTTCAAACTCAATAACTTCCAAAAACTCACTCTTCATTTTGGCATTCTCAAGTTTCATCTTGCAATCTTATATTAAAATGACATTACTATTATAGACAAAGTAGTTATGCACATATATACCTTCTTGTAAGCCTCATCAACAGTCTTGTTCCCTTTTTGATGCATTTCCAGAATATCTAGAAATGATTTGTATACCTTCATCATTCACAAACCTTGCCTATAATAATAAAAAAAAGGATATATCCAAATCTAAAAACATAAATTAAAATATAATTTTGATACGGCTAACCTATTAATAATTTCGACCATGATTTAGTGGGTACACCTTGATTTTGCTTACAAACTCAATAGCTTCCGAAAACTGACTCCATTTTGTCACTCTCAAATGTCATCTTGCAAATCTTACATTAAACAATGGCAATTAGATAAGAAACAAGATAAAATCAAAGAAATAAGGAAGAACAAATCTTGTCTTGGATAACTTTCACGAAGAAAAGCAATAGTTGTTTTGGTTCTTATAGCCACCCAAAATATATATAAAGATATATAATTTTACATTATAAAAAAAGAAGATATATAACATATTATAAAGGATACATTTTTTATTTTATAGTAATTTTTTTTTTTTTTTTTTGAAAACATATTTTTTTTTTATAGTAATTTCCCTCATAATTTCTCTTTTTTTGGCTTTCTAGCATGGTAAGATAAGAGTTGGTATAATCTAATTAGATTATTTATATATTTAATTTCTTATATATACCTAATATAATTCTAGTATGTTAATATAATTTAATATTTTATACCATTTAAAAATTTATGTCCGTTACGTAGTTTATATCTTATCGTTGAAAACAAGCTGCAAAAGTAATGATTTATCTTATTTTATAAAGTCAAAAGCATTTAACGTGACTTTGACACAGATGATTACGACTTAAGAGCTTATGACATATGCCATTGTTACTACTTAAGAGTTTATGACATATGCCATTGTTATCTTTATGGCGACATGTATTTTTCATTTTTAGTTGATTTTTGTCTCAAAACACCCTTATATACATTTTTAAAAGAATAATTTCCTTAAAACTTTTTTGTGATAATGGAAATATATAACTTTTAATATTATTAAAAATGTATGTCAATATAGAAAGTTGAAAAAAAAAGAATACGCTATTTGAGAAAAGAGAAAACGGTGTTTTTCTTTTTTAAAGTTTGAAAAAAAACCATTACAGGAATCATACTACCAATGAATATATTTTAAATTTTAAATGAATAATATAAATTTTAATTCAGAACAAATGGTAAAGGTAAATTCATTTGAAATTTTATACAAATAAAAAATTGTAATGGTAAATCCATTTGAAATTTTATACCCAAAAAAGAAATTGAAAATTTTTCAAAATGAAAAATGGATCCATTGATGCATTATATGCGGTTCCTATCTTTTTAATTTCTAAATCTCAACATTAGGCCACAACTCGTTGGCCTACTAGACGTGGTTCATATATTTATGTTTATAAATTGGAAAATTTCCTCTTTCGATTTAACCTGATTTCCACTTTGGATTTAGCTTTACATTTGTTTCTTATTTTATTCCAGTCTTGTATAAACTATTTTTTTTCTTTTAATTATCAATAGAATCACTGACAAAAAACCAAAAAATTGGAAATTTTTTGCATGTATATATAAGATGTTATTGTTTATACAAAACATTACGACGTGGTAGGATTATTTCAAGACTCTTGTAAACATTTTTCTGAAAATAATTACTTTAATTTTTAGTAAGAATGGAAACAATTTTTAATAATATTAAAAAGTATAAAAATACAGAATGTTGAAAAAAAAACAATACATTATATAAGAAAAGAGAAAATGGGTGTTTCCCTTAAGAGTTTGAACAAACAAAAAAACCCATTAAAAGATCTAACTACCAATGAAAATATATTACACTTTTGAAGGAATAATGCATAAAATACAACATCAGGAAAATGGTAAAGGTAGTTTTGGTTGAAATTTATGCACAAAAAAAAAAAAAAAATCAAAATGGAATTATTAATGTATTATATTTATTTGTGATTCCTTTTTTATACTAATAAAGTGGGAACTTTTCATACAAACACCTCAACTAAATATCGATTTGCTTTTTTTAATAGCTTAATTTTTTGTGACCGAGATTAATGTTATGGGGATGCTGGAGTTTCATGGTCAAAAATTTATAATCAGTGAGAGCTGTTTTTGAGGTTTTTTTTTGTAACAAGCTGTTTTCGAGGTTGTCAAAACCATTATGCATGTGTTTATGGAAAGATGGTCAGACGAAGAATGATATGACCAATCTAAACAAAATTTTAAAAATGAGGTGAATGTGTAAATTCAAGTTTACCACAGAAGAACAATAATATTATGAGAAACAGGTAATTGAGCTCAAGATAACAAAAAAAAAAAAGGTTTGTGTGGGGCTGTTATGGGTGAAGAAAATTTTGTCAACTCTTTCCTCATCCTCCTCCTCCCGTCTCCCCTCCGACTTGTGTTGAGGTTGTACTGGCGGCTTTGGCCGATGCTACGGGTGAAGAGCCTCCTGAGGCTGATGAGTATCCATAGGTTTTGTGACTGCCTATTGAGAGTCATTCCCTCTCGGTATGAAATGAGGTCTTCGAGGCACCCAGAGAGGGGTAAAAGTATATTAAATAAATAATTGAGTGCATAGCGGTATAAACCCTGATTACAATATAAAAGGTAAAGGATACTCCCATCGTTTTGAAATGTCATCAATTTAAACTTTTGTTAATATGACATATATACATAGAAAACAATCAATACGTTAATTTGACTCTTCATTTTCCTTATCTTTTTCCATCTCTATAAAAATCTCATAAGACATCCATTATATAATACTAGACAACAACATACAAAAACAGTATGTGACTATCTTCATTAGTAAAATACTTTTTCAAATCTCTTAAAAATATTTAATTCAAATTTTTAGTATACTTTTGTGACAAAACTTTTGTCATATAATTAAAGTTTGTTGTTAAAAGAACTGAACTATTCATATGACAATACAAATTATTTGGTTATCCTATGGGGTTTTGGTGTAGGATAGGTTAGTAGTGAAGAACCAAGGAGCGAGTAATCAACGGGATTAACGGTTCCTAGTTACAACAAAGGCGTGAACAGCAAGCAAACCTTGGATCAACAGGATCAACAGAGTTGGCGGCTGTTATAGGGTTCTTGAGCTCGACATGAGAACAAGAGGAAGAGAAATATTCTTTAAGATTTATTATTAATCAAAAAGCTGCCGATCCTAAGATCATTACATAAGACTTTATATAGAAGTCTCAAAGTAGGGTTTAACTAAAGTAAAAAGGAAAGCTTACAAACCAATTGCTTTAGCACCAAGCAATGAAAACTCAAAGGAAAACATGAATTCTAATAAAGGAAATATTGTAAACACCAAAGCACGTAAGAAAGTAGTGATCGCCTGCTACATCAGGTCTCCGGGGGTAAAGAAAAATTCGCCCTCGAATTTACATGATCATCGGGGGAGACAAAAGGAGTCAAATGCTTAAAATTGAAGACGTCATAAGTGTTCATTTGTGGTGGAAGACGAAGACGGTAGGCATTGCTGTTGATCTTTTCCAGCACCTCAAGAGGACCGATATTTATGGACTTAAGCTTGTTATAGGTACAGGAAACCTCTCTTTGGTAAGTACAGCCCATACCTGATCGCCCACACTAAATTGAACGCCACGGCGATGTACATCCACCACAGCCTTGTACTTGGTAGTAGCAGTCTCTAAATTGACACGGACTGTATAGACGCAAACTCCTCGACCATATCACATGCGTTCCATGAAAACGAGAGCAGTCAGGTGCTATGTGTAAATCCATCGGACTACGTGGAATGACACCATAAACCTCCTTAAACGGACTGAACCCTGTGCTGCGGTTGACGGCATGATTATGCGCAAACTCTGCTTGACACAAAATTGTATCCCACGAACGAATATTATCACCAACCAAGCAACGTAACAAATCACCCAATGCTCGATTTGCAACCTCGGTCTGACCATCAGTTTGCGGATGGTAGGCGGAGCTCATGTTCAGGTTCGTGCGTAACAAACACCATAAACAACACAAAAAATGTCCCAAAAACCTGGAGTCACGATCATAAACAATAGAGAGAGGCAAGCCATGGAGTTTATAAATTTCACGAAAGAATAATGTAGCCACTTGGAGTGCATCTGTGGTCTTCTTGCATGGAACGAAGTGAACCATTTTGGAGAAACGGTCAACTACAACGAAAATCGAGTCGTGACCCCGTTGTGTTCGAGGCAATCCCAACACAAAATCCATGCTAATATCAGTCCAAGGCTGTGTCGTAATGGGCAAAGGTAAATATAAGCCTGCATTCGTAGCTTTTCATTTTGCCGCTTGACAGATACTACATCGCACAATGAAACGCTCCACATCTCGGCGCAACGATGGCCAATAATAAGAAGCCGAAACAAGCTGAATGGTACGATCCCGACCCACGTGTCCCTCATTATGTAACTCACGAATAACCTGAAGGTGTAGACTACACTCGAGAAGACATAATTGAACCCCACGAAATAAGAAGCCATCAAGTAACAAGAACTGATCACCGCGGCCCGCTTCAACATCCAACATGACCTTCTTAAAAAAAGGATCAGAGAGATAGAGCTCAGGGAGGACAGTGAATCCGGTAACAGACACATGAAAAGTCGAGAGCAAGGCATGACAACGACTTAAAGCATCAGCAACTTTGTTCAAAGCACTCGAGGTATGCTTGATGACAAAGGTAAATTGTTGAAGATATGCAAACCAAGAAGCATGACGAGCAGACACCTTATCCTGCAAACCCATATGCTTCAAGGCATCATGATCTGTGAACAACACAAATTCTTGGTGAAAGAGATAATGTCTCCAATGTTTGACAGCTTGAACCACGGCATAAAGCTCAACATCATAGGTACTGTAGCGTTCACGAGACCCGGAAATATTCTCACTGAAGAAAGCAATAGGTCGGCCCAATTGACTAAGAACAGCTCCTATTACGAGCTTAAAGGCATCGCTATGCAGCTCAAAGATGATCGCAAAATTAGGTAATACCAACACTGGTGCGGAAGTGAGCTTAACTTTAATAAGTTGAAAAGCTGCATCCGCTTCAGGAGTCCAAGTGAAAGAAGAAGACTTAAGACAATTTGTTATAGGCGCCACTATGGAACTAAAATGAGCAATAAAGCGTCGGTAAAAAGATGCCATACCATGGAAACTACGGACGTCTGTGATCGAGCGAGGCGTTGGCCATGACTGGATGGCCGTGATTTTTGCTGGATCAACTTCCAAACCATGACTAGAGACAATATAGCCAAGAAAAAGGACCTGTGACACTCTGAAGGCACATTGCAACGTTCCAAAGAGCTTCTCTCCTTGTAAAATATCCAAGACAACTCGAACATGAGACAAGTGGTCTTCAAGGGAGGAGCTAAAAATCAAAATATCATCAAAATAAACCACAACAAAACGTCCGATAATAGGTCTCAGCGCTTGATTCATAACACGCATGAACGTACTCGGTGCATTCGACAACCCAAAAGGCATCACAAGCCACTCAAACAACCATTCTCATTCTCGTGTTTTAAAAGCAGTTTTCCATTCATCACCTTGGCGAATCCGAATTTGATGGTAACCGCTCTTAAGGTCAAGCTTAGTAAAAATCGTCGCAATACCAATCTGGTCCAAAAGATCATCAAGACGTGGTATGGGAAAACGGTAACGAATGGTAATCTTATTGATGGCTCGATTATCAACACACATACGCCACGAGCAATCTTTCTTGGGAATGAGCAAAGGTGGTACGCGCACGGACTAAGACTTTCATGTACGTAACCCTTAGCAAGCAGGTCTTCGACCTGATGACGTAGTTCATCGTGTTCAGCGGGACTCATTCTGTAATGTGGTCGATTAGGCAAAACAGAGTTGGGTGCCAAATCAATACAATGCTGGATATCTCGGAGAGGAGGGAGACCATTGGGAAGTTCTGACGGAAAGACATCATGGTACTCAGATACGATTTTCTCAAAAGCAGGAGGCAAAGCGATATGTGAGACTGCTGACACTGGTTTAAGAATGAGAGCCCATGCAAATGCAGAATTCTGACAAGCCCATAAGAGTTGTGATTTACTGCAAAGCAAAGATGCGTTTGCTAATGGTGGAACCGCCAATGTTTTTTTGTCGGGGAAGTGGACAGGAGGTGTCTCAGTAGTGTCAGGCGTCGGAAGGAGACGATCTTACGACCCTCAAAAGTAAAGCTATAGGTGTTCGCAAAACCATCATGCAATGTCTGCCGATCATATTTCCATGGTCGACCTAGCAAGAGATGACATGCATCCATGGGAATGACATCGCAACACACCATACCCTTGTAAGAACCCAAAGAAAATGACACACGACAACGCTTAATAACTCGCAGCTCTGTTTTCGAATTTAAGCATACCAACCTATATGGTGCTGGATGAGGTTCGGTGGTCAAAGCTAGTTTGAGAATAGCATCTTCTGAAACAACATTGGTGTAACTGCCCGAGTCTATAAGCATACGACAAACCTTTCCTCATACGGTGCAGGAGGAACGAAAAATGTTGCTACGCAACCATGGCTCCGCTGGTACCCGAGGCATCAAATAATTGCGTTGCACCACAAGCAAAGTCCCGGTGTCTCCCGCAAGATGTTCAGCACCATCACCTTCCTCTGTGGCATCGATCTCTTCATCGTACACAGGTTCATCATCTGCAAAAAGACCACGCTTGCCTAATTGAGGGCACGAACCTGCCGATGACCCTGGTCGCCACAACCAAAGCACTTTACCGCCAACGAATGTCGTACACCATCTGCATTATCAGAAGGACGAGACGGTGGAGAAGATTCACTAGGGCGAGCAATGGTTAAATCAATATACGGAACTCGCGGTTTGTTGTTCCACAAGGAGGAGGACGGACGCAATTGTTGTTCAATAAGTAAAGCTCGGTGATGAGCCTCTGAAACCGAACTCAGGGAGAACTGGAGCAGAGAATTTTGAATTTGGACGCGTAAGCCTCCGATGAAACGCGAGACCAGCTGTTCCTCTGTTTCAAGCAGTGAATTCCGAGAGACCAACGAAATTTTTTTTGATGCATAGTCATCAACTGACCTGGTTCCTTGTCGAAGATTGTGAAGTTTAGTGTATAACGTACGAGCATAGTTATACGGCAAAAAGGACTTCTTTAACAAACTTTTCAATTTGTCCCATGAAGCAACTCTCTCCTTGTTCTCGCGCACCTCTGCGCCTTAAGCTGCTGCCACCAGGCCGAGGCTCGACCTTTAAACCGCGTGGCCAGTAAAGGAACTATTATCTCTTCTGGAACTTGTTTAAACGCCAATAGTTCCTCAATCGATCTGATCCAGTCAAGTAGTTCTTAAGGTTTGAGGCTTCCATGAAATTCAGGGAGGTCAAGTTTGAATCCTGATTCCCAACGATGATTGTCCTCTCTTAGAACAATAGCTCTGCATTGGTGGTGATTGACGTCACGATGTGGAAGTCCTGCAAACGGATTGTTGTCGTCGAGATCCTCTTCATTGTCTGAGACCTAGAACGGATCTCCTTGATGAGGTTGTGCCTGGCGAGGTTGCGGTTGCTGCACCTGAACCACCGCACGAAGAGCTTCTTCAATCGACGTGCAAAGCACGTCCCGTATCTCATGCTCAAAGTCTGTCAACATGTCACAAAAAGCCGAGGCTTGTTCATCCCGAATCTGTTTGTCAACTCTCTTGGGAGGCATGTTTGGATCTTGTGGCTCTGATACCAACTGGTGTAGGATAGGTTAGTAGTGAAGAACCAAAGAACGAGTAATCAACGGGATTAACGGTTCCTAGTTACAACAAAGCGTGAACAACAAGCAAACCTTGGATCAACAGAGTTGGCGGTTGTTCTAGGGTTCTTGAGCTTGACAGGAGAACAAGAGGAAGAGAAATATTCTCTAAGATTTATTATTAATCAAAAAGCTGCCGATCCTAAGATCATTACATAAGATTTTATATAGAAGTCTCAAAGTAGGGTTTAACTAAAGTAGAAAGAAAAGCTTACAAAACCAATTGCTTTAGCACCAAGCAATGAAAATTCAAAGGAAAATATGAATTCAAATAAAGGAAATATAGTAAACACCAAAGCACGTAAGAAAGTAGTGATCGCCTGCTACATCAGTTTCCAAAAGTTATTTAGATAAGATACTCATTTCGTTGACTCTCTTCGTTTATCGTGAGAAATTCCTAATGGAATTTCTCTAAAATGTCTCAAGTTTTTAAGTAAGAAAGTCAATCCGTTCACTCTCTTCCTTTATTATATATATATATATGTAGATTTATGTTTATTTTTTTGCGAAAAATCCTAATGAAATTACTCTAAAATTTCTGAGTTGAGATTCTTCAAACAGTTGTTGAAGAAAAATAAATTTTTCGCAGAGTCATAAGATCTCCCAACGAGGAAGATCCCAAAATTGGGAGAATCCCTTCAATTTACCTAACTAAGAGCACCCCCTTCCTTCAATTTGAAGAATTCCTCTAAAATGTCTCAGAAGTTTTTAAGTAAGAAACTCAATCCGTTCACTCTCTTCCTTTATTATATATATGTAGATATTTTTATTTTTTAGTTTTTTTTTGTGAAAAATCCTAATGAAATTACTCTAAAATTTCTGAGTTGAG
>OVAP01005325.1:0-13159 GCA_900406295.1 Aurinia saxatilis | reverse complement strand
TACAATTTCTACTTTTATTTTCCTTATTTTTGCATAAATTTTAAACAACATTATAAATTCTACTAAAAACACATTTTATGTAGAAATTAATTTTTATTCTAAAGACACCTACATTTAGAAGATGACCATTGAAAGGACAAAAACTAATAAAATATTAATAGGATGTTTAGATTAAATTAATCTTAAGTTTATGATTATTTTACATCTAAAGACCCCTTCATGGGTATAACCATTGAGGGTGCTCTTAGATAAAATGAAAAAACAGTCAAAGCAAACAAAGTATTGTATCTCTCCTGTTTTCTCTCTACCTTCTCTCTGAAAAGAAACTTTTGATCTAGATCTCGGTGAAGCTTCCACCGGTATCCGGCTTTAGCCGGTGCCGTGTGGATTATTACTGTAAATTAATTAGTTTCCTTCATCTTCTTTTCTTTGTTTGAGCTTCAGTCCAATCCAATCGGCTTTTAACTCCGGTTAACCGGTTTGTATTCTGACTATGGTCGGTTCTATTTCCGGCTTCTTTTGTTTGTGAAATAGTTTTAGCCGGATCCATGTTTGTGTCTTCTTCCCCATTGATGTGAACGATTTCCTGTTACTAAATCTACTTAGTTTCTTCTTTCTTGTGGGAGTAATGTCTTTGCTATTCCTTGGTGAAGACTGAAGCCTTTAGATTGGGCTATTGAGGCAAAAAAATTTGTGGGGTGAAGAATCGAAGTAGATCAAATCTTATGGAAGAAAGAATTGTTTTAGGGTAAGAAGTCTCTTGCAATTGGGTTTGAAGAAAAATGGTTGATTCGTGGTGGTTCTGAGTCATGGACACTGGCTTTCAACCCATCAGAGCTTTCAGCCGGCGATCTAACTACCAGAGAAGAGCGCTGAAGAAGGTGAGTCTCTTCCAGAAGATTGTCGAAGGAGAGATTGTGCATACGTGTCAGATTAATTTTTTCTCTCCTGTTGTTGGGCTTTGTTTATGGGCTTATGTGTATTTTGTTATGACTTTAGGCTTCTAACCCAATTGTATTTTCCTTTCATATTAATCAAAAGACGTCGACAAAAAAAAGTTTGATCTTAGATAGTATAGTGCCATACAAAACATAGTTAATCCGGTCATATTAAACCTTATCAAACATAAATCAAAGTTAAGTTTTTTTAAAAAGAATTTTTTTTTGTCATCACTAAGCTACAACTAACCGATCCATTAGCCAAATTCCTACATAACATAGGTAGTGTAACCCGATCATGAGTGTGATGGTGTCTAGACTCAGTGGACGTACCACCTTCCACTAGACTAAGTCACTTCACAACTCAAAGAAATTATTTAAAGTTGACATTAAACCAAATCTAGATGATTTCTAGTAGGTCTGGGCAAAATATCCGAATCCAAAGTACCGAACCGAACCCGACCTGAAAAATGTAACCAAACCCGAACCCAAATCTATAAAATACCCGAACATGTGCTAAACTTATATATCTGAAGAACGAATCCGAACCGAAACTAAACCGATAACCAAATGAGTACCCAAAAATACCCAAAATACAATTATATACCTATAGTATTAACTATACTTAAAGTTAATAAAATTAATTTATCTAAAATTAAAATTATGAATATGAAGATATCAGTTGTTTTTAGATCAAAATAATTTAAAAAATATCCAAAAGATACAAATTTATTAGCTTTTTTGTTGTCAACAACAATTATGCATCATGCTTAACCCAGACGGTGACACAGTAACAACACTAGCACAATCACTAGGCTACAAGTCATGGTCACTTTATTAGCTATACTTATCAAATTTTAACCAAAATTTATTCAAATTTAATATTTTTATTTTAGTTTTGTTTTTGGATATCCAAACTCGAATGATACCAAACCAAATCCGATTCGACCTATAAAATATCCTAACAGTACTATATCCATTTACCGAAATACCCTAAAGTCCGAAAAATCAGAACATATATCCGAGTGGCCACCCTTTATTAGTGATAGGTTATAAACAGTTGAATGTTTATTAGTGATAGGTTATATATTTAATAAAGTTGTTAAAAATTTTTAAACGAGGTAATTATTAAGGAAGTAAAGGGGTTGGGTTAACCACTACTAGAGGTTCTTGGCTATGGAAACAGATCCTTAAACTGAGACCACTAGCTTTAAGATTCCTAAAGAGTATGGTGGGGAATGGAAACCAAACTTCATTTTGGTTGGAGAATTAGTCTCCCTTGGGTCCACTTATTGATCTTGCAGGAAACTCGGGAAATCTTCTCCTTGGTGTTCCCTTAGAGGCAAGAGTTTTTGAAGCTGCAACCAATAATGAGTGGTGCTTCACGACTTCCAGATCATCTCGTCGGAGTGTAATAAGAAATGCAATCAATCTCTTGCCGCCTCCATCGGAAATAGGGTCGGACGATACTTTCTTTTGGTCACTGGATTACACAAAACCATAACAATTCAAAACGGCCACAACCTGGAAGGCCCTAAACAAATTTGGTCCAAAAGTTCCTTAGAATAAAGTTGTTTGGTTTTCAGGACGAATCCCGAAGCACTCTTTTATCACTTGGCTAGTCATGCTCAACCGCTTATCAACACGAGACCGTCTTCAAAATTGGAACGTCGCAACAACAACTACTTGTCTCCTCTGCTCCTTAAGTGAAGAATCAGTCGCCCATCCCTTCTTCTCATGCACTTACAGCCATGACGTCTGGACATCCTTCTCCCCACTAGTTCACCCTTCCCCTCTAAACCTTAATCACATTGCCACTTGGATTCAAAGCTTGCTAATCAGATTCTCGACCATCACAAAGCTAACATACCATGCTTGCCTCTATACAATCTGGAAGGAACACAACAGCCGCTTATTCATGCAAATCAGTAGACCTCATCCTTCTTTAGTGAGTGAAATCAACCGCAACAAGCTTTATCTCATCGACAGAGTTGCTGATTCTAATCCAATAAACGTCAGCCAAACATCTTACCTCCAACTTTGGTTCTGATATGCTCAAATTTACCCTAAGAGCTAACTGCAAAAACACAGTTAATTAGCTGTAGTATTTGGGAATCGAATCCACAAAGACTTTAAGTTGCCTATAAATTTAAAAATTAAAACTTCACTAAGCAGATTAAATAAATATGACTAACGAATAACTATTAAGTAAGGCTGTAGAGAATGAGTTTAAATCAATGATACAAAAGCTAGGCCTTGGGTAATTCTAAGGGTAATATGAAATTCATAGATAAAATATTAATTAGAGGATGATTAAGATCTATCCTAGAACATGAATCACTAATGTAAAATCAACCAACAGTCGTTGCGAAGATTATCTATGTCTCAATCCTACAATCCCAAATTTATTTGCAAATTATATGACTAAAAACAAGCATTAATCCTAAGTTCAATAAATTTACAAAATCCCTAAACCAAATTTCTTTGCAGATAGTTATTTTGCTCATTTAAAATAATTCCAACAATTAATTATGTTTTCATATCAATTAATTAACCTATAATCTAATTCAAAGTGGCCAATCAATGAACTAAAACTAAGCACAATTTTAGATGAAGAACTATGTATGAATCATCTAATAATTATTCTAAACTATCAATCCATCATAAACACTAGAATTACCCTAAGCCTAACAAGCAAACTACTCACACATATCAACTGAAACAATCAACATGATTAAAGAAGAATGCATGAAAAGAGATATTCAATAAAATAAATAAAAAGGGTTCAAAAATCTACTCTATTAGTAGAATCTTCTCTCTTTAAACTCTGTAACAATCTCCTTGCTTAAGTCTCAAAAGATTTTAAGATATATGAAAACTAAACTTAAAGCCAAGTATTTATATAGCCAAAACACGTTTTGGATATTCTGTGTATTATATTTTTTTGATTAAAATTGGGTAGACTAAAACTAATTTTAACTCAAAAACTAGTTATTGATTGTAATTTCCAAAAAAAAAAAAAAAAATGAAAATTACCCTTTTACATGCTAGGACACGTGTAGGAAGGGAAAGGCGTCTCGTGACCGTGGGATGAAAAGCAAGAAAGAAAGAATCTGAAGGGGTAACAAGAGGAGTACGCGGACTGCCAGCGTGGCGGTATTTGGTATATTTATAGAGATTGTTGGGAAGCTGTAGTTAATCGCAAAGCAAATCGTAAGAAATGGAGTCTGGATCCAAAGCAGGAAGAGGAGGAAGGAAGGGAGGTGACAGGAAGAAGAGTGTGACCAAGTCCGTCAAGGCCGGCCTTCAGTTTCCCGTCGGTCGTATCGCTCGTTACTTGAAGAAAGGTCGATACGCCATTAGGTATGGCTCCGGTGCTCCCGTCTACCTCGCCGCCGTTCTCGAGTACCTAGCTGCTGAGGTAACCCTAGATCTCGTTCAATTAGGGTTTCTGGGTGGATCTGATAGAAATTGTTTGTAGGTTTTGGAGCTGGCAGGGAACGCAGCGAGGGACAACAAGAAGAACAGGATAAACCCTAGGCATCTGTGCTTGGCGATAAGGAACGACGAAGAATTGGGGAAGCTACTCCATGGAGTCACAATCGCGAGTGGAGGGGTTCTTCCCAACATCAACCCGGTGCTTCTTCCTAAGAAATCAGCTGCTTCCCAGTCCCAAGCCGAGAAGCCTCCCAAATCTCCTAAGAAGCCTTAATTTCGCATTTAGGGTTCGGATTGTCTCGCCATTTTGTAATCAAAACTAGTAATTTCTGGACTTTCAATAAACAAGATTTTATGATTTCAACAACATCAATTAATGAATAGCTCATTTAATGTCACGCAATTACCACTTGGTTTTAAGGAAAGGGCCTATTTGTTACCAAACAAGAGACAAATTCATTTGGGGATACTAAACTGCATTTCTCATCTCATTTACGATTTACTTAGCTTATCCTAAATGTGCTTATACACTGCCAAAGGAAACAATATCAATACATAGAGAAGTTATTGTCCACCCCCAAGTCAGACCTCGTCATATCTTTTAAAGATAACGAGCTGGATACCCGGTTGGACCAGTTACAAGAGCACAAGCTAGGAGGATCACTAAACCAGCTGATTTCTTTAGAGCGTTTTAAGACCAGTCCACTGAAGTGGAGGATTCCCTCGGGTCTATTTCCGCATCATCCGGTATCTGACCATCTCCCTAAAGAAAGTTTATTTCCCATCTTCTTATCTATTCATCTTTTTTATTTCATCTTCTCATCTACCATTTTTCCGTTTTCTGATTTTATTTATTTATGAGAATCTAGCAACAAACTATCAAATTATGAAAGGCAAAAGCAAGGTAAGGTAGCCATATTGCAGAAATGATATTCTTTATGAAGTTGAAGTCATTGAGGAAGATGAAGTTGAAGATGTCAACTACATTGGTGGATGATACGAAGGTCAGAAGTTTCCATATGGCCAAACAACAAGAATTACACCTGCAAAGGTCATAACACATCCCGGAGACCAGCTCGGAGCAGTGGCTACACCAGGACTTATTCATCTTATCAATCACCACCACCAAAGTCATTCGATCACCCTCGGGAGTGGAAAACATGTCCAACGAGTGTTTGGAAGAAGTATGAACCAATAGAAACCATTTTGCTCGAAGAACTTGAAGAAGTTGCATTTTGGAGCCTTCAGATGATGGACACTCATTGGAATCAAAGCAGAAAATATTCCAGAATTGAGCAAAATCGAGCGTGTCGATCGACACCAGCCCTAAAACTATGCCAAAATAATTTTATAACCTCCTAAAATTGACGAGACACGAACCAGTGTCGACCCATGGCGTTTCAAAAGCCAAAATTCAGTCTGAAACAACCTCAAAACGAGTCTACAAACCAAATGTTTTATATCCAAAGCCTCTTAAGAAGAAAAATAAGGAGATTAAAATGCTAAATGCAAAAACGTGATGGAAAGATTGGTTGCTGAACTACCATTCATGGATGCATTTAAGACTTCACGGCTTTCAGACGATATGCCAAGAGAATAGCCGCAAGCAATGTAAGTCTTGAGGAAGGCGTATTGATGATCACTAAGGATGTTAGTGCAATTATGATGAACAAAATCCTAACAAAGCTACTTGATCCATGAAGTTTTGTATTTGATTTTCCGATGTTAACAAACATGTTTGAGCAGTCTCAGTGTAATCGAGGATTATGTGTCAACCTCATGCCATTTTCAGTTGCTCATCTATTGGGAATGACATATTTTAAGCCGATAACAGACAAGAGTGTCTGCCACAGTTGAAAGTGCATATACTATGACCAGGCGAAGGCGCAGATCGCCTCTCTTGGCTCAGACTGAAGACACTTTATTACTTGCCCTGGAAACTCGAACTGAGTCCAAGGATATAACCTTATGGAGAGGTATGAATGATGTTTTCAGGTCACGATTTAAATCTTCCACTACATGGGACCAGTTGCAGCTGCAAAAAGCTAAGGTATCATGGGCACCCGGAATCTGGTTCAAACACCACACCCCCAAACATGCTTTTCAAGTATGGGTTACTCTGCATGATAGACTGCCCACAGGAGATAGGCTAATGAGTTGGGGACATGCGTGCTCTACCAAGGAGATCTTGAAACCAGGGACCACTTATTTTTCTCTTGCTCATACTCTGCAACGATATGGCACGACATTGCTGCTCGGCTGATGGGCCGAGAATACACCACGGTTTGGTCTCGGGTTGTTATTCTCCTAACACCTACCACATTCGATCATACCCACCTCTTCACACTCCGGTATACTCCATATGGAGGGAGAGAAATAATCGCCGCCACGGTCAGTTACCAGTCACGACTTCGGTGCTTATCCGAGAGGTGGATCATGCTATGCAGCTATGCTTAACATCTTCAGTACTATACGACGCAGCAGGGACACACGGCTCGATGAAAGGTTCCAATAGCCTTCCATTTTTGATAAAGTGATACTTTAAACCAGTTACACACAGATGTAAAACAGTTTTTTTATTTGAATATAGTTTAACATTCATTCAGAAAAAAAAAAAAAAAAAGAGAGACAAGAGTGTCTTTGATATTATCTAACAAATCAGTAAGCTTCCCATAAGGTCCCTTTGAAATATGTTCCAGTTAAGAACTTAAGATTGATGAATACTTCATTCTTGTAAATCAATAAGCTTCCCATAAGGTCTCATTGAAATATGTGTTAAGCTTCATGGGCTTCTAACTAAAAGCCAATTGACAATCAGTAGAGAGACCCAATCTACTTATATATAACTAGTGATCCCTTCCAATTCCCGATGTGGGATATAATCCCTAATAATATGTTCCAGTTAAGATTGATGAATACTTCATTCTTGTAGATTTGATAGTGTTGGAGTATGATGAAGAACCCAATGATCCTTTTATCCTGGGAAGATCACTCCTTAACAACTAATGAAGCCTTTATTGACTACAAGAATGAGACGATAACGCTTAATACCGATGATTTGGTCATGAAATTCAGAATGGACAAGCTCACCAAGAGACCCACCATCGATGATAAGACTTTCTTCATGAATTTTTTTCACATATATCACATAAGAAGCTTTTCAGGATAAGCATCCTAAAGATCCTCTTAAGAGAGAATTAGTTCAACCAACTAGTTATGAAGTTTACTTGGATGAAATTACTGCTGGATATGTCCAGATAATGGATTCTAGTGAAGATGCTGGTTGTTGAAGAGGAAATGTGTGGAAATCCTAAGAAAGCTATAAGCTATGAGAGTAAAACCACTTCCTACAGGGTTAAGGTACGTGTTTCTTGATCCTAAATCCACATATCATGTGATTGCCAATTAAAGTAGATGGTAAATAACAATATAAAAGGAAATTCTATACATTTGCAACCTGGGAGCATATTAGAGTTTTTAAGTCCTAAGTGGGTTCGAGTCAGAGATTTGGTTTAATTGGCAATGAGAAATAGATGATCTAATAGGGACATGATGTTAAGATGGAATTTGGAGATTGAGGTGAAATGTATTTTTTGTGATGAGGAGGTGGAGACATGTTTGTTTTGCTTATGAATACTCTGGGAAGATTTGGAAGCAACTAGCACATGTAATGATGAAGAGGAGTTATACAACGGACTGGAATGGTCTAGTTTGTTTTATATCTGAAGCAAGAGGTTCAAGGTAGTGGCTAAGATATATCTTTTGGAGAGAGAAAGAGAAATAGGAGAAGACATGGGGAAGATGAGATTATAGTGTAATGAAGCTGGGAGTTTTTTTCATTTGGAGTAGTGTACGTTATGAATAAGTTTGAAAATTTTTATTCAGAAAAAAGTGTTGGGCTTCGTTTGAGGCTAGTAAACCCATTAAAATTGGTGTGATTAGGATGTGTCTAGAAACGTGTAGAGGGAGGGGGTTTTGAGTTTCACCACACGTGAGTGGTTTAGCAATCGGAACAAGACTCGGATCGAAAGTGTTTTGCGATGATAAATACTCTGGTTTCACCTCTTGTCTGAATTTACAACTATTGGTTCCCTTAATAAAATTGGGTGATAACTGGAGTTGTTTTGGTGTGCGCAGAGAAGCTCGCTTATTCGCATCGCAGCTGTTGCCACCGCTACTTCCGGAATCGTATACGCCAGTGATACACCAGGTCAACTATGCAGAGGAATCGTATTCTTTCTACACTGATCTTGTTTCTGATATACATGTCTTTTTAGGAACGAGGATATCCATTGCTATACCAGAATCTATTCGGGAATCGCTGTATTCAACTTGGCCCATCTCAGAGCGCCCAGACAAGAGCTTGTTCGGTTCGTAATATGATTTCTTCATCTCTCTTTATCTAATTT
Source organism: Aurinia saxatilis (assembly GCA_900406295.1). Classification (NCBI taxonomy): domain Eukaryota; kingdom Viridiplantae; phylum Streptophyta; class Magnoliopsida; order Brassicales; family Brassicaceae; genus Aurinia; species Aurinia saxatilis. The sequence continues at coordinate 4,374 of OVAP01005325.1, read as the reverse complement.
TGTGTCTGATTCTTTATAGTTTATATTGTACAGGAAATTTCTCGGCGTTTTCTTCTAGAGTCGGCCCTGAATCAGAAGCACCTACAAATGATACTCCCAAACCAAGTGGCGGCTACTTGGGGAGAGATACTATAGCCAATGCAGCTGCAAGAATAGGACCAGCTGTTGTTAATATTTCGGTTCCTCAGGGTTTGCTTCTTTTTGCCAAATATTGCTTCTACTTGTACATTGTCTACTGATCTTGGGGGTGTTCTTTTCTAGGTTTCCATGGGATTTCTATGGGGAAGAGTATTGGTTCTGGTACCATCATTGATGCTGATGGCACCATCTTGACTTGTGCTCATGTTGTTGTCGATTTTCAGAGCATTCGTCAATCATCTAAAGGGAGAGTAAGTTCTTATACTATATAGGTGTTGTTCATACATTTGTCTAGGATATTGAAATGATCCTGTCCCATGAATATATAACTGATACCATTTGTTTTTTTTTTTCTCTAATGATTTACCCTGAGGTTCTTCTCTTATTTAGTGGAACATATGTGAAGTTTCTAGTTGTTGCATTTGATTTTGCCAAGGATGTTGAAATGACTCATGTCTCATAAATATGCGGTCTATTATTGTTTATAGCTGTAAAAGGAGCGTTGGTGCTTCTGGTGATTTACTCTGATGAAATCTATTATTTGACGGTTTAGAGTTGTGGGATTACAGGTTGATGTGACATTGCAAGATGGTAGGACGTTTGAGGGTGTGGTGGTGAATGCTGATTTACAATCCGACATTGCATTAGTCAAGATCAAGTCAAAGACACCATTGCCCACGGCTAAGCTTGGTTTTTCAAGCAAGCTTCGTCCAGGGGACTGGGTTATAGCTGTAGGGTGTCCTCTTTCTCTCCAAAATACAATAACTGCTGGTATTGTTAGGTAAAAACACATACCTACCCATAACGGTTACCTTTTTCATTTGATAAGTTCTTGTAGTAACAGTTGCTTGATTATTTTGGTGGTAGTTGTGTTGATCGCAAAAGCAGTGATTTGGGTTTAGGAGGCATACGCAGAGAATATCTCCAAACAGACTGCGCGATCAATGCTGTAACTCTCATCTCTTTTACGGATTCGCTTGCAGGTTTTTTCTAAAAAGTTTATTTATCAGGCCTTGTGCTATTTTGCAGGGAAACTCGGGTGGACCTCTTGTGAATTTGGATGGAGAAGTGGTTGGTGTTAACATCATGAAAGTCTTAGCCGCAGATGGGCTTGGATTTTCGGTGCCAATTGACTCGGTCTCCAAAATCATCGAGCATTTCAAGAAGAGTGGGTATGTTTGTAGTCTCAATGCCTTTTTCTAGTCGGCTTTGGTTGTATCACATCTTAAAGATTTGAGAGGACTGATAACAAAGTTTAAAATTGCAGTAGAGTTATTCGTCCATGGCTTGGGTTAAAAATGGTCGAACTCAATAAGATGATCATTGCTCAGCTAAAAGAGAGAGATCCAACATTTCCTGTTGTCGACAGAGGCATTCTTGTCCCTACGGTGAGTACTCTTGAATCATTCATCTCTCCGTCAAGCTGGACCTTAGTTGCCCTGTATAATCCCAGTTTTGTCAAATTTAGCTTAATAACGAGTGTGGCCCTTATATTTGCATGATCTCTGTTTTGAAGGTGATTCCGGGATCTCCGGCTGATCGAGCTGGATTCAAACCAGGTGATGTTGTTGTGAGATTTGACGGGAAGCCGGTCGAGACCATCCAAGAGGCATGTATCATCCCAGTCTCTCTCCTTCTTCTTCTTCGAATAGAAATTCATGAGTTAGTGAATTTGATTTGCAGATAATTGAGATAATAGACGACAGAGTTGGGAAGCGGATGCAGGTAGTTGTGGAGAGATCAAATAAAGAAAAGGTTACACTAGAAATCATTCCTGTGGAGGCAGATCCAGACATGTGAGAGAGACTTTAGCCCAAACTACCAATTGCATTGACTGTTGATTGTTGCTTATTATGGTCTCCCTTTTGGTTTGATGGGCAAAGTCGCGATAACAATTATATACCAGTGGCTGCTTCATTATAATGTTAACGAACGAGTTATAGAGTTGATTGGTAATTTTTTTATTTTTTTAAGTTAGTCAGTAGTTATTAAAGAAACAAAAAAATCGTTTCCAGCAAGATGGTTGAAAGATAAAATGGCGAAGCTCATCTCCTTAGGACTGGGGCACATTCACAAGTCAACTGAGAATTTGAGTACCAAATCGGATCTGGTCCAGTTGGTTGTGGACTCTTTGGAGAGAGTCCTCAACATGTTGGGTTTCCAGTTTTCGAATCGTCTTTGGTACCTCTCTCTCTCGTCCTCCATCTCTTCTCCTCCTCAAATCATAAAATCTGTCAAAGCGAGGTAATATAAATGATCTTTTTTTGTTTAAAATTAAAATTTTATTTGAAAGATTAACAAAACAAAAATCCAATTTTTTCTCTTGGTTTCTCGTCGCCGCAACTCTTTACATAGTCTTCTCCTCTCTGGTGATTGGTGTTCTTCACCACCACTGAGGAGGCTCTCTATTCTTTCTTTTGTCTTTCAGCTATTCTATCGTTTTGTTCCTTTTAGGCGATGGGGATTTTAAATAAATGATTTGCTTGAGATGTGTGACGGTTTCGATCTCCGGCATGTATACTGTTACACTATATTGTTCTGTTTTTCAAGATTTAGATCGATTTCGGATCTACTTGTTAATCTCTGTTTTCGTTTTGGCTCGATTGGAGCTCGCTTTGTGAGCTTCCCAAAGCGGTGCACCCTCGCTCTTTGTTACTACTTTTCAGGTGTGGTCGGGCTCCTTTTCTGTTCCCCGGATGATCTTGACGCTTCCTTCCTGCATCTAGGAGTCTCAAGTGGCAGTATATTGGCCCGTCGTCTCCGGTTTCATCCTTGAACTTCATCGCGAGGTAGATTCATTCACCATAAGAGGGGGACTTAGTTCTAATTTGTCTTTCGATTTTTCAAGTTTCCAAACGTACTCTAGATATTGTTGTTCGCCTCAAATTTAGATTAGTTTTAGTTTGGGGTGTTTTCCCTCTCTTGTTTCAATCATTCTCCCAGGAACCATGTGTGGTTCTCCAGCATAAGTCCCGTGGGTAGATTTGTGACCGCCGGCTCTAGTTTCCTTTGAGATATATGTTTCTCTCATTTTCAAAATATTTTAGATGACAAAAACAAGTTGTGGCTATGGCGAGCATTGTGGTGTTCGACTTGAGGCTTCACTTGTATGATGCCGATGGAGAACTTCGTTGGCTCAATGGTCAGTTTGAAGAGATCGTTCTCAAAGCTAAGTCCTGAGACCCCCTTTTATGTGCCACACTCTTTTGTGTGTTGTTTTTTACCCGGATCCAAATCCTTGTATTGTGTGAATCCTCTCTCTATTTATTTCTTTCCCGTTGTATGTTCGTCTCCTTCTTGGACAACAGTTTGTAGCTTGATTGTGTTCATTTTGGCTTTGAACAAACATGGTTAATCATGAGTGAATTTGGAAAATATAGCCTTGATTTGCCATTAGCTTGTATTTTAAGAAGTATCATGTAAATACTCCACATATCTTACAAAGTTTGGTATTAAATCATTAAAAGAATACGCTTAATCTCAACACTTACTGGTAATCATCTTCGGAACTGGGTAGAGACTTGAGTCTCCCAGTGCTCTTATTAGAGTTCACTTGAATTGGTTTTTCCTTTGAACCTACATCTTGGGATCTCCAGTCACGTAGGTAGGGTTTCCATCAAACAGCCTCTTATGTCATAGGCTTTAAACCCACCCCCTTGATGATTTTGCAACTCAATCTCTTGAGATCAGTTTCGTAATAGTTTTTATGTCGTAGTATAATACAACGTGAGTTATCACTGTGTAAGAGGTGGCACTACGACTTCTACTGGACACCCCCCACACTTTCAGGTATTCGTACGATGGTACATTATCTTTCCAAAGTTCATATGGCGTCTTGCCAGTGATTTTATACGGTATTTTGTTTAGGATATACTTGGTGGTAAGCTGAGCTTCCCCCACCTATGATGGGCTAACCCAGATTCCTGCAACGACGCATTCATCATCATTTTCAGAGTTCAGGTCTTGCGTTCCGCAATTCCGTTAGATTATGGTGATGAATAATCACATGTTCTCTACAGAACGCATCGAAGGGTTCATCATACTCGCCTCCTTTATCATTTTTAACTATTTTAATAGTTTTCCCAATTTGATTTTCAAATTCGATTTTTTACTCTTTAAACTTTGCTAAAGCTTCATCTTTGCTACTTAGCAAGTACACATACCAAATTTTTTTCATTATTATTCTTTTTTTGCATCAGTCTTATGCTTACAGCCTCAGGCACTGACGGAATTTAG
>OVAP01005324.1:0-13163 GCA_900406295.1 Aurinia saxatilis | reverse complement strand
TTTAAAAAAAAAAAAAAAAAAAAAAAAAAAATTTGCATTTCAATAAACTTGCATGTAATAACATACGGTCATTTTCAGATTTTTTTTTTTACAGAAATACCATTATTTTTATATGCCACGTCATCAAACAAATCTGCTATATGTTGCGATAGATATATGTTTATCATGATAGATTTATTTGGAAAATGATCATTCGAAAAAAGTCTACGATGATCTTGACAACATATTTTTATTTGGTCGCATAGTTTTTTTTTTTTTTTTGGTGTAGTAGATTTATTTAAGTAATTATATCACATGTTAAACTTCATGGATTCCAACTAAAAGCCAATTGACAATTAGTGGAGAGACCCGATCTACTTATATATTACTAATGATCTCTTCCAACTTCTGATGTGTAATATAATCCCTAATATCACATGACGCATCAGACTTTTTTTTTTCATGGAGTTTTGTTTTTATAAAATTGTGTTTGGTTAACAAACTTATTTTACATATTGATTAAATTTTAAATTCACTTGATCATAGATTTGTTATTTTCGGGGTTGTAACGGAAGATTGTACACAAATCTACTACTAAAATGAACTTATAAACTTTGAGGAAAACATATTGGATTGACTCTGCCGTTGTAGCAGATTTTTTTGGTCCAATTGTAGCAGTTTTATTAGAGTTGAAAGACTTTTAAATAGATCTGTGCCAAGATATAACTAAAAATTTAGAAAATTATGTTATGGCAGATTTAATACCGCAAGCAAAAAATCTGTCATAAAGGATACAATTTTAACCTAATTTCTCGTGATACGGTATGTGACGTCCTGAATGTGATAGTTGTGGTCGAAGTAGGTCTCATGTTCAAACTATTTTTAACCACGGTTAGAATGTGACGTTGGTTTGGAATGGCGATGATAGGGTAATGTATGGACTACTGGTCGATTCTTTAAATGACCAGTTTCTAAAGGAACTGTAATAAAATTTCACTAACCTAGGACTTTCAGCTTACTTTTTCTTTGACTGATTTTCTAGTTCCTACAAGGATTTAGAAATATTTAGCATCATTGTCTAATAAGCCGTAGGCTTGTCGATCGAAAAGCCATCCTGAAATGATCTATGAATTAAGCTATGACAAACCGTACGATTAGATAAACGATTAAATGAGTAAACCAATTCACTTTTTGGTTTTGATTCTTTTTGTTTTGGTCGGAGATTTTGGTTCTATTTACCTTGTATTTTAATTCAGTAATTTAACTACCCACAAAAAAAATTTGGTTTAATATAACAAATTTTACTCTGCAATTTTAAATATTTTTTAAAAAATTTCTGAAATAAAACTATAAAGGCATTTTTGTCATAATATGGTGTTTTGGGTAATTTTACTTCACAATGTATCAGATGGTAAGTTCACTGAAACTATGTATCATCGTATCCGGGATTCAATCTCACCGCCTACATAATATAAGAATTAGGTTAATGGATTGGTTAGTTGTGTCCTAGTATTGGAAAAAGTGTTCGGTAAAAATATATTTTTTTCAAAAAATTAGGCCTAGTAAGTTCGGAGATGGTCTAATTTAGAAAGAAATCCTCAAATTTAATTTATTCCGGGAAATTTCTCATTCTAAAATTCTAAGAACATTTTGTATTTTTGAAGATATTTTGAATCCTTTGTAAATATTTCTAACGTGAGTTGGGGTTTTCCACTGATGTTAAAGCACATGGGCTAAAATACACATGTGATAGTTATGTTTAGGTCTGAGAATTCGGGTCCCCGTTCGAGTTCGATTCGGGTTCACTCGGGTTTCAGGTTTTTGGTTTTTGTATTATAAAATCCGTTCGGATTTTTTCAATTTTGGGGTTGGATTCAGTTCGGATTTGGGTATCCGGAAAATCATAAATTAAAAAAATATATATTAATTTTGAAAAATATTTAATTAGATTTTGATAAATCTTGCTAAAAAATTAGTATATTTTGGTTATTTTAATGATTTTGATCTAAAAACATTTAATATCTTCATATTTATAATTATAATTTAAATAAATATGTTATATTAATTTTAAATATGGTTATTATTTTAGGTATATAATTGGATTTCGGGTTTCGTTCGGTTTTCGGTTCGGTTCGGGTTCGAATTCGGGTTCGGTTTTTCGGGTTTAAAGTTTTAAAATCTGTTCGGGTATTTTGTCGGGTTTGGAATCGGATTCGGTTTCATTTTTCTGGTCGGGTTCGGGTAAAAGTCTCATGCCTAATTCTGTTTATACATACGTGAAAAGCACGACGTTTTTATGTACAAAAAACAACGAAACGTTCATCCACCAAGTTCCCTAACATCGTGCTGTCTATCTTCAGTGACTAGTGTCTGAGAAACGTCCGTATTGTTCTCTCGAATCTACAATTCCCAATCCTAAAGAGCTTCAGACACCTAATCTGCAGGTCCCTTCTCTTTTCTTTGTTCCAATTTCTTACAGTTTAAAGGTTTATGAGTCTCCTTAAAATTATTAATTCTTGTTCTCTGAAATCTTGGAACTGGAACTGAAAAATGCAATCTCATNTTGGAACTGGAACTGAAAAATGCAATCTCATTCTCATGCCCCAAGATTTAAGTTTGTTTTATGACTTTTGTAAGTTTATTGCTTTATTGCAACTTCTGCTATTTTCTTGGAGATTTGATAAGCAGGTAAGTGTATGTGTGACAATGAAGTTCCTTTGGATGTTTTCCTTTAGGAATGGAAGCAAATAGACAGAAGAAATATGCTGCTGATTTGTCTTCCATCCAGGAAGCTCATGAGCGTATTAAGCCTTATATACACACAACTCCGGTGCTAACATCTGAATCGTTGAATTCGATCTCCGGAAGAAGTTTGTTTTTTAAGTGTGAGTGCTTTCAGAAAGGGTGAGATTACTTATTTACCAATGCTTTCTCAGTGAAGATCCTCTCATTCTCATAGCTATTGACCACTTTCCTTATTGTGAATAAAAAGTGGAGCTTTCAAATTCCGTGGGGCTTGCAATGCTGTTTTGTCGCTTGATGCTGAACAAGCAGCCAAAGGGGTTGTTACACACAGCAGGTTCTGTAAGGGTGTATTGCAAAAACATACATTTGTGCTTATTGTTAATGATAGACTTAGTAGTGATTGGGTGGTTTACCGCTATTCCCTTAACTTGATTGCCCGTTACTCAATTACTGCTGATTTTGTTCCACCAGTGGAAACCATGCTGCTGCGTTGTCTTTGGCTGCAAAGATACAGGGAATCCCAGCGTATATCGTTGTACCTAAAGGTGCTCCAAAGTGCAAAGTTGATAATGTGATTCGTTATGGTGGTACGGTTATATGGAGTGAATCAACAATGTCTTCTAGAGAGGAAGTAGCTTCAAAAGTTTTGCAGGAAACAGGTTCTGTTCTCATCCACCCATATAATGATGGACGTATTATAAGGTATTTTTCCTTCTTGATTATGGTGTTTCAAATGTTTGTCTCTGGAGCTTTTGTTTTTTGGCTAGACAAACAGAAATTTCAATCTTATTCTTAATTCTTCAAAACAGCAGATAATTAATTCCTCGGAACAATAAGTTATGCAATTTTTCTGCTATAAATGCATCATGGTTGCAAGTGCCAAGCCTTTTTACTAAAAGCTTATGTTATGCTCTTTGAACAGTGGTCAGGGTACAATTGCAGTGGAACTGCTAGAGCAAATTCAGGAGATTGATATTATAATTGTGCCTATAAGTGGGGGTGGTTTGATCTCTGGTGTGGCGCTTGCTGCCAAATCAATTAAGCCAAGCATCCACATCATAGCCGCTGAACCCAAAGGAGCTGATGATGCAGCTAAGTCTAAGGTGGCTGGTAGAATCCTCACTTTACCTGTGACCAATACTATAGCGGATGGCCTTCGAGCTTCATTAGGAGATTTAACATGGTAATCTACCCCTTACTTCTATTGGAATCACGTTTATAAAACACAAAATTGTACCAATAAGTATGATCTCATCAAAAAACATTTTATTTCTATCAGGCCAGTAGTAAGAGATCTGGTGGATGATGTGATAACCTTGGAAGATGGGGAGATAATAGAAGCCATGAGGATGTGTTACGAAATATTGAAGGTGTCTGTGGAACCAAGTGGCGCCATTGGCCTAGCAGCAGTTTTATCAAACAGTTTCCGTAACAATACATCTTATAAGAATTGCAAAAACATAGGGATTGTACTCTCAGGAGGTAATGTTGATTTGGGTGCTCTATGGGATTCATTTCAATGTCCAAAGTAATTGAACATCTTGATTATTGCAAGAATATCAGTGCATATCAGTCTTAGATATCAATGAGAATGGTCTTTATATTACAATAAAGGGATTCACTTTCTTGCAAGAAACTTACAGAGTCAAAGACAAAGCATTGGTGGAAAGCAATGGGCTCTCAGGTTTGTGGAATCTGCTTCTTGACTTGGAAATTTGAAATATTTATAGAATCTTTCGAACTAGTTTCGTCCCCTAGAAAACCGAACTCATATAACAATTAGAAAATCTGCAAAATAATACATTTATCCCTAAAATACAAATTCTCCTATCTCATCCTTTTGCCAATCCTTAGAGCAATACGACCAGGAAAAGTGAGACTCATCTTTGCAAATGCTGCAATCTTGAGAACACACGATAAATTTGTTAAGCTTCTGAGTGGCGGCTTGTACAAGATTGTCATTGGGCACATTGTTAGGATACAGATCCGAGTCTTTGCAATGTGATAAAAGGTTTTTGAGGCCTACGATTCGAGATAAAACTCCTGTATCGCAGACTCAACCTCTTGAGGCTCTGGATGTAACGCACGATTTCCGCAGCAATATCTTTCTTGAAAGAACCTAAATATTTCAAGTTGTTGAGGTTATTGCAATTTTCTCCCACAGCGATGATCAGTGTTTTAAGATTTGTCCATTGACGGAATGCAAACCGAAACGAATTCTCTGTTTGATAACACAAAACCGGTAACACTAGTTTCTCTATATTTGGCATCCTGAAGAACAGAAAAAAAAGTGTGAGACACAAACTTGACTTTCATGACTTAGTTGGAAAAATAGGATTTTACCTTTCAGCAGCAAACATGAGATCCTTCTCTTGTAAATAGGAATAAAAGTTGAAGGAGAAATTCTTCGGTACCGTGTGGCTCAACATAGCAATCTCAATCAATAGATTTTTGAGACTTATGCCTTTTTCTACTTCACTAAAGTCAAATATGAACATGAGGATCATAATGAGAAGATCCCTGAGTCTTAGGGCGTTTTCTACTTCATCTTCGATGTGGTTTTTGTAGTAGACGACTGGTCTAGATTTATCCTTGAACTCAATACTGCAGGAGACGTCTACTTGTTGGAGCTTAGCCAGGTCGACAGTTTGCCACAGAGTTTTGTCATGAGAGGCAAGAAACCAAGAGATGCAGACTCGCGAAACTTGGTTCGTAAGGTCCATTAAGTCAAGCTTATCAAAGATAACGCCGAGTATGTCTTTGCTTAGATCCTCCTATTTTGGAACCTCTCCTGAGCTTTTTGCCTTGGACATCACGTTGCAACTACATTTCAAAGAAAAATTAAAGATAAAATGATGAATATACATTAGTTATATGTTTTCTACATCAAAGATAAAAAAGGTGAAAACAACACTGTATGAAAAATTGTCATAGATGGCGAAGAGTCTTCAAATAGCCCCTTGAGACCGTCCGATCTCACAATTGCAACTAAAACATATATCGGAAACGTTTAGAGCTTATAAATCCACGAAAAATAAATTTGATTTTGTATATAATAAACTGTCACATATATACCCTGAGAAAGCCAGCTCCAGCATGAGGAATTAGTAGCTATATTTGACCAGAGCGGAGCTGGAGAAATCACATTGTGATGAAGCCGGATCTTAGCGTCAACGCTTCCTGAAGCAGAGAAGACCCTTCAAAATATCACCAAATCACATTATTAAACTGAGCAAACAAATCTTTATATGAAGATTTTCCGTACTGACCTTGAAGCGCGAGTGATATGTTTGGACAGTGAAGTGGTTGTCGGTTTAGCATTCAGTAGCTTTTGAGTTGCAGTTTTGGATCTTGACTTATTTTTGTTTAAACTTCCCTATGCTTTTGCTATTATTTGTTAAGTGTCTGTTTTGACCTTGAAGCGCGAGTGATATGTTTGGACAGTGAAGTGGTTGTCGGTTTAGCATTCAGTAGCTTTTGAGTTGCAGTTTTGGATCTTGACTTATTTTTGTTTAAACTTCCCTATGCTTTTGCTATTATTTGTTAAGTGTCTGTTTGGACACTTAATATACTACAGGAGACCATAGCAATTGTTTCTGACACTGCAAAATTCGCAAGAAATGTCGTATTAAAGAATTTTAAATATGGGTCAACTAATGAAAAAGACATCCATGAACTTGCAATTTTGATTAATAATCTCGGTTATCATAATAAAATGGACATCATCGATTATCTACATGACTATCCGAGAGAAAATGATATTTGCTATGAAATTTAGAGTTTAGAAGGAGTTGCGGCCACAACCCTGAATGATGATGATGAAGTTGAAAGCGAGATAACAATACCTTTGGAAGTAGTTATGCATAAGGAAGCAATTATTGCATCTAGAACTCTTTATATTCTTTTATTATACAAATTGAGAAGACAACCCCATGAGTTTTTTTTATGCAATAAAGAATATTAGAGATGAACTCCATTGAGATTTAAACTCCAAAAAGAAAAAAACAACAACATTTGAATCATATTTTAGTAGATATATACATACATATATGCATAATATATATATATATATATATATATATATATAGCATAAGATTTCAAATTATTAATTTATANCATACATATATGCATAATATATATATATATATATATATAGCATAAGATTTCAAATTATTAATTTATGCTATTATTGGGACTATATTTTACATAGAAGTTCTTTTAAAAGTTATTATCTTATTATCTTATCGAATTTCGTCATTTTTTTTATACCGGCCCAATTCGGAACCGAAAGAATTTATTAATTTATGGTAATTATTAATTTATAGAATACTAATTTATAGAGTTTCTACTGTAGTTGAGTTAAGGGCTTTCATCATGGGATCTATTATTTATTCTTTTGGGCTTTTACATTAATGCTATAAGCCTATAACTATAAAATGATTCTCCATGTTTGCAGTAGTTTTTCTTTTTTATATATAAACCAGGGGAGGTGCAGCCCATGGATATTTGCACGAGTTTTATTATACAGATTACATGCAACTGTTAATATTTTGGAAATGTTTAAATTTTGTTGGATACCATTAGTTTCTTGTTGTTCTATTTTGATAAACTTTTATCTTCAACTTCTCACCAAGGAAACAATTTTTATTTAGTATTAACTCTATTTACCAAACCTTATCATTATCTAGCTAGTATTCAAAATTTTAACCCCCAAAGCAAAAGAAAATCTATGAGATATTAATGTAATATAAATATTAGTGAGGCTAAGAAAAAATATATATATATATATATATATATATATATATATATATATTAGGTAATAAATAAATGAAATCCAAGGAAATGAAAAACACAACTTAAGTAAAATGATAAATAGAACAAAGAAATCAAGAAAACAACATGTAGCAAAAAACCCAACCAAGAATTTGTAACTCATAACAGGGAATCTGCAAACATAAATTATTTGTCAAAAAGAAAGTTGAAAGTGTTGTGACAGGCCAAAGGAATTATTACGTGATGGAGAAGGCAGACAGCTCAAGAGAAGTTCCAAAATGGGAAGATCTGGATAGAGACATACTTGCTGTTATCTTCGATAAACTCCCTGTGACGGACGTTACCATGAGTGCCTCGCGTGTCTGCATCTCTTGGTTCATCGCCTCTCACAACAGAACGCTGTGGAACTCCGTTGACTTCGCCAAGGGCCAACCAGTAGATAGCCTGAGACTCAAGAATATTATGATTAAGACGATCACCTTATTCTTTGACACTAGTCTACGCGGAGTCCTCATGAATATCACCAAGTTTAGTGGCACTCTGCCTAAGAATTTGTTCTTTAACTATTATTCCTATGTAGAAGAGGCGGACCTTATGTTTGCTGCTGAGAGGTAAAATCTCATCTTTACAATTTGCATGCGCTGTGTGTGTATCTCATACCTTGTTGTTCTGTTTTTTTAGGATGCCAAACATTGAGAAACTTGTTTTACCAGTCTGGTGTTATCAAACCAGGAATTCGTATGGGCTTGCATTCAGTCAATGGAGGAATCTTAAAACACTAATCATTGCTCATGATCACAATCTCAGCAGAGCATTGGAGTTTCAAGCAGTGGGAGAGAACTGCAGTAACCTCACCAATTTGAAATATTTAGGTTATTTGGACAAAACAATTGCGGCACAAATCGTGCGTTACCTCCCAAACATCAAAAGGCTGAGCCTGCGATGCTCATTTGTCAGCATCACTGGAGTTTTATTGCTAGTCAGAGGCCTCCAAAACCTTTCAGTCCTTAATGTTTCACATTGTAAAGACTTGGATAGGTATGATGACCCGGTACCTAATGATGATCTTGTACAAGCGGCCACTGATCAGAAGCTTGAAAATTTTATTGTATGTCCACAAAAAGATTGCAAGATCTGCAAATCCCGACGTCGCATGTTCTGGTCGTACTGGTCGTATTGCTCTAAGCATTGGCGAAATGATGAGATAGAGGAACTTGTATTCTGAAATCATAAAAGCTTTTGTCGATATTTTCTTGAAAAAAATTATCTTTTTTTAGTTCACAATCAACATATATCTTTTCAAAATATTTTTGTGATACTATCTTTTTAGTCCACAATCAACATATCTTTGTGATACTATCTTTTCTTTTATCTGCATTAGGAACAGATCTTTTGTTAAAATTTTCTTCCTAATGTTATATGTTTTTTTTTAATAATTTTCTTACCGATTTATATTGAAATATATAGTTCTGAATATATATTTTATATATAAATAGTTCTCCATTTGATTATGTCGATGCTGGATCATCACTGGTCCAACTTTTACTTTTATGCTCTTATTTGTCAAGCTACCGTAGGGTTGAATGTTCCTCTGATCCTATCTAACTGGGACCTGATTGGTAGGGTCTTGTTTGTGTTTGTCGACCTATATTTTCGTAATTGTTTTTCCAATCTAACCCTTGTGCTTTATGTTGGCAGAAAACTTCCCTTGCCCGATCATGTCAACCGCGTTCCATGCCGACCTTGAAGAGCTCAGAAACGGGCCGATCGATTGGCAGAAAACCTTCAATTTTAAACGAGTCGAAGAAGCAAGGGGCAGATTTGCTGGATTTGCTTTCTCGGACGAGGACAACGAATCAGAGGATGAAGAAGAAGAAAGTCAAGAGAAACCAGCACCTACCGAAGAAAGCCTTCGCGAGATGAGCCATCAAATAAACCTCCGGGAGTTGAAGCTTCAACAGGCTAAGGCAAAAGAGGCAGCCGAGCTCGCGTCTAACCCGGTGAAGGTGAACCGGATAGTTATCGAGCCTAATCCTCTGGCGATCATGGCGCCCGATGCCGGAACTTCTCTCCCAGCCGACGAGCTTCCTCCGGCTGAAGGGGTTGTACAAAGACCCAAAGGAACTGCCCTTCGGAAAGACTCGTCGACGAAGAAAATAATGAGGGAAACCGCCGGAACCGAGGACGCACCCAGTGCGGAAGCAGGCAAAAAGATAAAAAGAATAAAAGTAAAGTCACCAAGGCAAACTCTCCTGCCACGTCTCCGCCGAGGGCGTCTCCGGAGAGAATCCTCGACGACCGCCTCGCGGGTTCAGCAACACTCTTCTCCCGGCTAACCTTCATGGGGGTCTCTTGATTATTTTATTTTTTTGTTACCCCTGTTTAACAAAAAAATCGGTTTTCTGGTTCGGTTCAAAAATTTTAATCCGGTTTACCTACTGGTTTGAAGATTCCAAAAGAGGTTAATTAGTTCAGGTAGTTTAAGAAAGAGAAACATTAGTTGGGTAGTGGACTAAAGAGGCAATTAGTTCAGGTATTGTTGAGAAATGACTTCTCGATAGCTCAATTTCATGTTCGTATGATCGAAAGAACAAGTCTCAGAGGAAATTGAGTTCTCAGAAGGTTTTAGTTTACGATAGGCGACCCGTCAAGCTTCACGGGTCGCGGATTAAGCCTCATATGATGAGAGGTGACCCGTGGAGCCGTTTTCGGCCTCCAAAAACAGTTTCGGCCTCCAAAAACAGTTTCGGCAAAAACAGTTTCGAATGAAATTGAAGTCTTGTTTGTCCGATTTCATGTTTGAATGACCAAGTTATCGAAAGGCTAAGTCTACTGATAGTTATCGTAAAGGATGTTGATTATGATTGCTCTATGGTCATGAGCAATCTATCCTTGTGATGTTTAAGTATTTGGATTGATACCAAGTCGTAGTCGATTCTTGTGTTTTGCGGAGAACACTTAACCATATTATGATATCAATATTCGGGGGTGGAATCCGACCCCCACAAAGTGTCTTACCCAATAGACAACGTCGAAGAGGCTGACAAAAAAAAGCTAGGAATCATTTACTTTCTCACCAAAGTGAACGTGTGTAGTCCAGTACCCGAAGACAGAATTTCTTATGAACCCATCCAAAGAAGTGCTAACAAAACTCTTTGTATTAGGTAGTTGCAACAAAATTTCCATGAGTACGAACAAAGAAACGGTACTGCATAGATAAAAGAGTTCACATTGCTTTTCTCTGCATATACTTCAAGTATTCCGAAGAAGGATTGGCTATAGAGTCAAGGCCATATTTTTGTAACATGTGCAACGAATAAAGACAATAGCTTTTTAGGTTTAAAAGTATAAATCACCATAAATTATTTTTTCTTATATGAATACAACCATAGGAAACCATATCCCAACATTGGATAATGGTTCTAACGAACATAGTAATCTACTATACTCTCGAAATACAGGAAGAAATACTTTCATAGGTAAGAGATTGCTAGAGAGTGTTTTTTGTTCGATGTGTGAAAAAGATTTTTGATATCACCTCTAAGGCATTGAGTGCATATATATATAGTGGTAGAAAGGAAGATCAAGAGGTAAGAGTTTTGATAAGCTCAACAGTCCAAAACGTTTTTGTCTTTAACACATCAATAGTACAGACTTTAACACATCACCATTAGTGTGCATTTGTATAAAACGAATTGTAGCATTGTTTCTTGGTAAAAAAAATAAGCCCGCTCAGACATATATAGCCCACGAGGCCAAGAGCCCTAAGAGCGAAACTGAAATCAACGAGCCACAAGCGTGCGTGCGTGCGTGTGTAGTTCTTCATCCTANTCTAAGGCATTGAGTGCATATATATATAGTGGTAGAAAGGAAGATCAAGAGGTAAGAGTTTTGATAAGCTCAACAGTCCAAAACGTTTTTGTCTTTAACACATCAATAGTACAGACTTTAACACATCACCATTAGTGTGCATTTGTATAAAACGAATTGTAGCATTGTTTCTTGGTAAAAAAAATAAGCCCGCTCAGACATATATAGCCCACGAGGCCAAGAGCCCTAAGAGCGAAACTGAAATCAACGAGCCACAAGCGTGCGTGCGTGCGTGTGTAGTTTTTCATCCTCTCTTTTCTTACTTCACTAGACTAATACAACTATTAGTATATAAGGTACTTGAAAATTTTCCAAACTTTAGATGTGGGACATTTTCCCACTTAAGCTTATAAATTTAATGAATCATTTCATTTACTTATGGGTTAAAATCCATTTCTTATTCACACTCATACTTTATTAAAACCCAATTAAAACTTTAATAAAATAATCTCCAACATATCTCATTAATATCATTAGTATCCGTGAATATATCAGTAGAGCAACCACATTGTGACACTTTGTAGTGTTCTAAACTTTTAAGTGGGTTAAAAATAAAAATAAAAAGAAATTAGAAGGGACAATGCCTGATTGGTTCCAAAATTATATTAAAACAAAAGAAGAAGAAAAATCCCTTCATTTTTTCCTTGCTTTTCACTCTCTAACCACCCGGATACATATGGAGATTATTTCTAATATACCGTCAATTATGGATTTTTCATGTTGTTTATGCGATCTGGTCCTGAAATTGATAGCTGTAAACCATTTTATTGACAGCACATTCAAGTGTGGATGATCGTTTGGTGAGTACGTACTTTGAAGGCAAATAATCTGTAAGTGTTCCTTTCATTATTTCATAGATTGTATTTATTGTTTTCCCTTTCCATTCTTGATATGTTTGGTTTCTTTGTTCTAGTATCTATGCATATAGCCTCCTTATTCATGAGCTTTTTTTAATGGACCAATTGGGTAAAATTATGTCTCGTGTACATTTTGTGTAGTTTAGGTCAGTTCCTTCTTGTTTCACTTCTAAGCTAATGAAAACAAAATGGAAGGGATAAGCCATCTGCTTCCCGGGATTGAAGCTTGAATATAGATTGTTAGCAAGACACTCTATTATTTACATGGTATCAAGGGAACTGCCAACCAATGATTTACCTTATTACATCGTCTACTACAATGTTGAAACACAAAACATCAGAAGAATTAGGCTTCATGGAATTGGAGACAATCAAGCACCTATGGATTCCTAGACATGTCCATATCGCACCTCAACACATTGAGAGCATTACCTTTTTAAGAGAGCATATATAACTCATTGATAAGTCTTAGATTGATAAGTCTTTTTTTCTTCTTTTCTTAGATATGATTTGCATTTTGCTGAGGATGTATTACTCATCTTTTTGAGGTTGTAAGACTATTTCTTTATATTTTGGTTGAGTTGTAAATATTATTCTTGTGTAAAAACCAATTTATAAGTTCACATTAGAAAATCAGTTTGATCAACAGAATCAAATCGTATGATGGATCATGGATGTTCACCAATAAACCATTGTTTGGTTTAAAACAGCGACAACCAAAAGATAAAACCATTCTTGAGAAGCTTATAATGCTGCAGGAACATTGAGTAATCACCGAGTCTCTGCTGGACCAGCTTGTTGGGTTCAAACCACTCCTGGCTATTTAACAAGCTCCTGTAACACAACAGATGCATTGCAGCAAATCAGACCACCTTGTTTTACGAAAAGCTCAAGATCAATAATGATACACTATACTTCATGTACAATCGCGAAATCTGT
>OVAP01005323.1:163-13166 GCA_900406295.1 Aurinia saxatilis | reverse complement strand
CTCGACCAGGCGAATGCGGAGATAGTTCGCCAAAACGAGAGGATTGGTCAGTTGGAGAACGGGAACAAGTGTTATGACATGTTGTTTGATTACGTGTCGAACACAGATGAGAACTTCCGACGCCTCNTTACGACATGTTGTTTGATTACGTGTCGAACACGGATGAGAACTTCCGACGCCTCATCACAAATGCCAGAGCAGCTACCGCGACTGCAGCAGGAGCGTCTACACAACAGTCCGCGGATCAGCCAAACCCGAATAATGTTTAAATTATATATATTATTTTGTATTTTGAAAACAGTTCTATATTTTGTAATAAATATTTTTATATAATTCTTATTTTGGATTTAATAATTTTTTTAATTTTTCAATTATAAATTCATTAAATCATTTTATTTATTTTTAAATTATTTAATATTTATTTTTTATTCCAAGAAATTCCTAGCAAAATCATAGCAAAAAACTCCTAGCTAATTCCTCGCAAGCCCACTCGTCGCAAGCTCCTCGCAAGGCATGTCGTCACAAGCTCCCCGCAATCCAGTTCGTCGCAAGCTCCTCGCAATGCCATTCCTCGCAAGATCCTCGCAAATGACTTCGTCGCAAGGTCCTTGCAAGGTCAGTCCTCGCAAGCCATTCGTCGCAACCTCCTTGTAGTATTTCCTCGCAAATACCTCGCAATTTAGCTACGCTTTTGAGAGGAATGCTCCAATCCCTCGCAAATTCCTCACAAATAATTTGCGAGGAAATCTGCGACGAATTCCGTTTCCACGCAAACCTTAAGACGATTTTGCGATGTTTAGAGCATTGCGACTCGCTACTTGCGAGGAATTTGCAATCGTAGTAGATTCATAGCAAACACTTGTTTGCTACGAATTTGCTATGAATTCTTCCCTAGCAAATGAGATGTTTTCTTGTAGCGAGTCCCATGATGGTTATGGCCTGTGGGTCAAAGATCAAACGTCAAAAGATATCACTTTCACAGACACAACAAGATTTTTATCAGGAATATGAGTAATATAGAGTTTTAAGAATATTGTTACCTGAGTTTGTGCATTGCTGATGTACCGGTTGCAAGAGATATGCAAGGAAGATCTTCATCTCCTCGTACTGACTTTGCATGATCCAATAGCTCTTTGAGATGTTTACATTATTGTCGTCAAATTGCTCTTTGAGATGTTTACATTATTGTCTTCAAATCCAATAGTATAGAAACCAAAAAAACATGAGAATCTATGATGAGTAAAGAAGGCTTAAAGAACAGACTATAGCAAAAGTAGTTTCATATCAGGGAAAGAGAGAGAGTCACATAGATTATAATTAAAAGGTTCATAAAACAGTGAACTCCTTTCATATAATCGCCATTGTGTAAGTTTTTTCCGTTTAACCACTAATGTCCTTGATAGCATTGATTTGTTCTTCTCCCATAGCTGACATCACACTCACCACAAGATCATTTCCTCCCTCAAACCCACTCTTTATCTGTTTCATTTATAACATGAATCATGTCACTACTTGTAGGATATAGATAAAGAGAAAAGAGTATAGTGATTGTAACATTCTGTATTGATGCGATGAGAATGCAAAAACTTAACCTGCTGCTGCAGGGTTTCATCAGTACGGAGCTTGAGATCGTCCTTGGTACCACCACTGTCTGTCAACAAGCTAACCTGTAAGATCATATTACAACACAAAAAATTATTACACACCTGAGAATCAAAATATTGTAAAAGAGACAAGGGTTTAAAGGACGCATACATATCCATCTTCAGAAATATCAATCAGCTGATAATTAGTCAGACTGATAATCAAAAACCAAATTCCCAGTTAAGCGGCTTACATGAGAGAACAATATAACCTTAAGCCCCTTAAACATCTCCCGTTGACTCTTTCTGGTCAAGAATCTGACTCGCTTCGTCTTCATTCTCTTGAGAAAATGGTACCCACACCATCACAAGAAAGGAAACCACCGTACGGATCTAGACTCTGTTTTCGCCTTCTCCTCACACCAGAAGGAGAGTGACTACATGATGATCAAGAATCAAAATAAAACTCACAGAGAAGCAAAACATGACTGTGAATATCTGAATAAAGCTCTAAATTTTCCGACCACCATTGCTCTAGCCCGTGTGCCTCGAGAAACTTCTGTTTCCCTTTCGACATAAAAAAAAGCTTTGTTACGGCTTGAGAATTAGCGTTTGGAACAGGGCCACTGTTCTCCTTGTTGTTCACTTGACTCTCATCAATTACTCCATCCTGGTCAGTGTAGTGGCAGTAGATATAATCATTACCGTTTACATATACTGCCGATTGGTGTCTCAATGCAGCGTAGCCTGCCTTTAGCCATGATCCCTATTCAGTCACCTAAAATATCAGCTTCTTCCATAGAATGCTTTGTTAGTATGATGGCACGACAATTCCCTGTGATAAATTTGTAATCCGATGATGCAGTAGTTAAATCCTTTTGATAAACAGAGAATAAAGCCAACAGAGACAGGGAGAAAGAATCAATTGGCATATGAAAAAGAAGATGAATCAGCATCGTTGAAGACCTTCTGACGACATCCATGTATTCCATAGCACTCGTCTCTGAATTTTCTCAGACGTAAATAAAATTGATGCTTTGATAAACAATCAATGAATTGATCTCAAACTCAAAACTCAGCACTGGATATCTAGCTTAGTTTTCGTTTTTTGTGGACTTCGACGGTGATTATTAACAACGGGAGGCTTCACCAAATCAGACACAAAGCTTTGTCCCGATAAATCTCTTCATCATGTTGTTCATCATCGTCATTCCTCACACAAAGTCTAGAAAACGAAAAAAAGGGATCAAATTTAGATATTGAAAAGACAGATGATACACAATGCGAGCCCAATAACTTTAATTATTTAAAAAAAATCATGATACATAATGGATTAATGAAGAAATAGACCAAAATAAATCAGAGAATTTTTAGAGAGGTCATCAACTCTAATATATTGATTGGCTAATAAGTTGACACCTAATAAATTTTCATTAAAGTTACTTCTCAATTAGTAGTAAGAAGGATTATAATTTTAGAATGGCCAAACTCTTATCTTTATTAAATCTAGTTTTTAGAATGTTTATTTATGTATAAAATGATCGTGTATTAGGACGATGAAAACATGACCAGAATTATGTTGTTGGAGAGATTATATATAAACACGTCTATAGAGGGACTGAAGAAGAATCATATAATTGGGGTTAACTTCTCTTGAGCTATGTTCTCGATTGTTTGTCTTGAATGAGTCAATCCTCTAATAAATGTTAGCTCAATATTATTTTGTTATTTGCTTCTGTTATGTAATTATGTGTTTCCGTTACGTATGTTGATTTCAGTTTCGTATCTCACACCTTAATTGTGAGTGAATGTTGTAAGGCTATAAACGGCCATTTCACTTTGTCGACTAATATAGAATCACATTTTCAGAATTACAAGCAACTTTGTTTCTTTTATCTGGTATCAGAGCAAAGTTTTTTTTTTTTGGTGTTTAAGGAGAGAAACACGAAAGAGAGAATAGGAGACTCGGAAAATTACACTGCACATGCGGTTCCAGTATCTGATAGAGACTACAACCACTGGAGCTTGGTCATGGGGAATCTTCTCTGGTCAAAGGATTATTGGAGCATCATCTATCCAAGTTTCGAAAAACTGAGCAGAATTGAATCCCCTACCCCGGTACAACATACGTCACTCCAAGAAACAAGACTCAAATATCTCAAGGCAAAAAATTACTTGTTTTAATCAATTGACAAGTCCACGTTGAAGACAATTACACATAAAGAAAATGTTAAACAAATATGGGATTCGATGAAGGTCGAGCATTAAGGAAGTGAAAGAGTAAAGAAAGCTCAGTTACAGAGGTTGAGGAGGGTATTCAAAACATTGGAGATGAAGAATGGAGAGATTGTAAAGAGCTACATTGCAAGAGTTATGGAGACAATAAATGACATGCGAACGAGTGGAGAGAATCTGGATGATGTCAGATTTGTTGAAAAGATTCTCAGAAGTCTTACCAAAAACTTCAACGATGTAGTTTTCTCCATTGAAAAATCTGGATATTGATTGTCTCTCAATAGATGAGTTGCATGCGTCGTTACAGATACATGAAGGGGAAAGTAACCGAAAAAGGGAGTAAAAAACAAGTTCTTCAAGTAGAAACCGAGCCAAGGAACGGCCAAGGAAGAGGAAACTGGAACTTTTGTAGAGGAAGTAAAATCGGGAGAGGAAGAGAGAGAGAGGCATATCATTTGTAAATAAATATGCTATCAAGTGCTTTTCGGTGTGGAAAAATGGGTCATTATCAGTTTGAGTGCATCTCTCATATAAAGGGAGCAAACTACGCAGAATATGACAATGAAGAATAGTTACTCCTAATGGCTCAACTTGATATGAGAAGTGAGGAAGATCATTGTGTGTGGTTTCTGGATTTCGGATTCTCAAACCACATGACCGGTGAAAAGTCTTGGTTCATTGAAATAGATGAAAGCTTTAGACACGGTGTCAGGTTGGGAAACAACTCAAAATTTTGTGTTGAAGAAAAGGTTAGATTCAGATGAGTGTGGTGACCAATGTTTACTATGTCCCAAATCTCACCAGCATTTTGCTAAGCATTGGTCAGCCACAAGAGAAGCAACTGTCAGTTATTATTGAAAATGGCATGTGTAGAATATATCACAGTCAAAGAGGAGCGATTGTGGAGACTAAAATAACCAAAACCTGCATGTTCTTGATTGCCCTGAAGAAACCAATCACTACAACTTGTCTCAAGAAAGAAGGAGAAGACTTGATAAATCTCGGCACAAAAGATTTGGACACTTAAACTACAAGACCATTCAACTCATGCGAAGGAAAAAAATGGTGAACGGGCTAATAAATATCAAAGACAACAATAAATATGCATTATTTGCAACATAGGAAAACAACACCGAAGAAAATTTCCAAAGAAAAGCAAATGGAGAGAATCAGGGAAGCTGGAGTTGATTCATGCAGATCTTTGTGGGCCAATTACTCTAGTCTCTCAAAGTGGTAAACGCTATTTGTTGGTTTTTGTTGATGATTTCTCTTGGAAAGCATGGATTTATTTCTTGGTAGATAAAGCTGAAACTTTTGCAAGCTTTAAAGTTTTCAAAAGCTTAGTTGAAAAGGAAGCTAAAACTTTTATCTGATGGGTTACGAACAGATAGAAGAGGACATTTCACTTCAGACAACTTCAACAAGCTCTGCAGGGATAACGGTATTAAAAGACTGTTGACAATGCATACACACCACAACAAAATAGAGTAGCAGAGAGAAGAAACATAACAATCATGAACATGGTTCATTGCTTGCTGTCGGAGAAGGAGATGCCGAGATTCTTATGGGCAGAAGCAGCTAGGTGGACTGCTCATATATTGAATCAGAGCTACACAAAAGCAGGTAAAGACATGGTTTCTGAAGAGCGATGGTCGGGAATCAAACCTAATGTGGACTACTTTAGAATTTTTAGGTCAGTTGGTCATGTCCACATTCCGGAACAGAAACGAATCAAGCTTGATGACCGTAGTCGTCGATGTGTTCTCCTCAGAGTAAGTGATGAATCGAAGACTTATCGGTTGTACAATCCGGTCACAAAAAAAAATCATAGTAGCAGGGACGCCGTCTTTGAAGAAGAAGTGAAATGGGATTGGATCTTAAGTACTTCAGAGCAGACTACCCTCGCTTGGGGAGATGGTGGAGAAGATGATGAAGTCGATGTAGGGGAAGAAATTGATGTGGAAGAGAACGAAAAATGTAGAGGAAGTTGTAGAGGAACAAAATGAAACCGAAGGGGAGACAGAAATGCCTGAAACATAACAAGACGGAGGTGAAACACTTGAACGTGGAGATACTTCCAAAATAGTAAGAAAAACATCAGCATGGATGAAAGACTTTGTTACTGGTGAAGAGGCCCTGGAGGACGAAGCTGAGTTAGGATATTTTTCCTTTTACATAGGCAATGACGATCCAATGCATTACTACAATGCTGCAAGAGAAGGAAAATGGAGAAATGTTATGGAAGTGGAGATTGTAACTATCAAGCGAAATCATACTTGGGAGCTTGTACATCTGCCATCACAAGCAAAGAAAATTGGTGTCAAATGGGTACACAAGATTAAGTTAAATGAGGCGGGGGAGGTAGAAAAATGCAAGGCTTGATTGGTTGCAAAATGGTACTCACAAAGAGAAGGCATAGACTACACGGAGATCTATGCTCTTGTCGCTCGGTGGGACACCATCAGAAGTCTCTTGGCAGTGGCAGCTCAACAAGGATGGTGTGTATATCAACTACACGTTAAGAGTGCATTTCTGTATGGGGAGTTAAAAGAAGAGGTTTATGTAGCTCAACCAGAAGGGTTTGTAAAAATCAGAGAAGGTGTATCGACTAAAGAAAGCTCTTTACGGACTCAAACAAGCACCAAGAGCCTGGTTCAACCGAATAGAGAGCTACTTCAAGAAGGAGGGATTTCAAAAAAGCAACTATGATCACACCTTAATTCTGAAGAAATCCGAAGGTAAAATGTTGGTGGTGAGTCTTTATGTGGATGATCTAATATTCATTGGAAATCATGAGTCGATGTGTATTGAGTTTAAAGTCATCAATGCAGAGAGAGTTCGAAATGACTGATATGGGGGAAATGAAGTTCTTTCTCGGAGTATAAGTTCATCAAAGAGATGATGGTATACACATTGGACCGAAAAAAATACGCCAAAGAGGTTCTTGAGAGGTTCAATATGGGATGCTGCAATCCTGTCAATAATCATATTGTTCCAGGCACCATACTTTCAAAGGAAGGAAACAAACAAACAAAACTGATGCAAACCTTCTACAAACAACTCATTGGTTCCCTAATGTATCTTACAGTAACTCGTCTTGATCTGATGTTTGTAGTTTGCTTGATTTCTCGTTTCATGGTTGGCCCCACAAAGGAGCACATGATGGTTGCTAAAAGAGTGTTAAGATATATAAGTGGAACTTTGGAGTGTTTTACAAGAGAACACCATTAAAAGGAGTATTGGGATTCACATACAGTGATTATGCGAGAGATGTGAATGATAGGAAGAGCACTTCCGGATATGTATTTTTATTCAATGATGCAGCAATATGTTGGAGCTCACGTAAGCAAGCAATTGTTACTCTTTCTTCAACGGAAGCAAAGTACATTGCAACAACGTCATCAGCATGTCACAGTGTTTGGTTAAAGGAAAAACTGCAGGAAATGGGGGTTGAAACCTGTGAGTGTGGATATCATGTGTGACAACATTTCTACAATCAAGTTTTCCATGAATCCAGTCATGCATAGGAGAACAAAACACATCGATGTGAGGTATCACTATCTTTGGGATTTGGTCAATGAGGGAGCTCTGAAGTTGGCCTTTTGTGGAACAAATGATCAAGTGGCAGACATAATGACTAAGCCTATCAAACTAGATCAGTTTGTGAAGCTCAGGGAGTTGCTTGGAGTTCGATGCTTGAAGGATTAAATTAATACTAGTAAGAATTTCAGTTCAAGGGGAGAGATTTGTTGGTCTTAAATGAGTCAATCCTCTAGTAAGTGTTAGCTCAGTTTCATTTTGTTATTTGCGTCTGTTACGTAGTTATGTGTTTCCGTTACGTATGTTGATTCTGGTTTCGTATCTCACACCATAATTGTGAGTGAATGTTGTAAGGCTATAGAAGGCCATTTTACTTTGTCAAATAATATAAAATCACATTTTCATAATTACAAGTAACTTTGTTTCTTTTACAGTGTGGTTAAAATTCCACAAGACAAAGTAATTGTGAAGGCATACAAAAAAACTGATTCGTAGATTTAATTACTTAATTAATAAATAATGGACATATTAGCTCTTCTTTGTTCCTTTTGAAATTTGATGGTTGGTCTAATGATCTTACTCAAATCTTCTATGTATGTCTCGACTCGATGGGAAAAAAAAAAGAGAGACTTTTTATTTACGTCAAGAAAATTTTATTAAACATGAGAACACATTATTAGCCGGCGGCACACCAATGTGGCCCCAAGGTCCAAGCCCAGAGACAAACAGATACAACTAATCGGACCCAAACTTACGGAACAATACATGAAATTAAGTTGCAAGCAAGGAACTCGGTACAATTAAAATTTGAGGCTAGTAATCCTAGGCTTCAGAGATAGCGATTTCACCATCTTGTGTCCACCGGGGGTACCAGAGGATAATCAACACAAACCAGCAAGCATAAATGACATATCCGAACGGAACAAGCCGCATCGCCACTCAACAACTCTTCAGTCCGAGCAAACCTTCAAATCCACTTTCTACTTCTCTGCTGAAAAGGGCGGAGCCACTGAAGATGGAAGCCAAGCCGAACCTTATTGAGTAGAAAAAATTGCAGACTACGGAGTAGAAAAAGGCCAGACACAACTCCTGAAGTAAGCTTGATGGTATCCAGAATCACTAACCCCAAATCTCAAACGCACTGAATCAATTGATGAAACAAGACCCACATGCAATCCGAAGGTAAGGTCCGAGCCTAAACAGAGACAAATCGAATTGAAAGAGTAATCGAGATCTAAAGGTTTCGGGATCTTAAAAGGACCCGTTGCAACCAAGGAAAAGGAGAACAGCAAAGGGTAAGAGAGGATCAATCTAACTCGGGATTAATCAAAGAGAGACCCCCAATTAGGCAAATCACACCCAATCATCGAACTCAAAGATCTCGATCTACCCACCTATTCGATTCATCTAGCCGAAACAAAGAAAGAAACGAAAAGTAAAAGACGAAAGACCGGAAACCAAGCGGCAGAGCCATCGGCCATCGTTCTTCACGAAACGGTGGAGAGCCTCTTCTAGATCTATTTTAGAGAGATGGGAGAACAAAACGAAAAGACTATAAATAAACGTCTTTAAAAAAAAGACTTATGTATGTAATATTTTTTCAAATAAAATGAAAATACCATTGCAAAGATGTTTGTGTGTATTGGATTGTTCATAGGAACTTTTTTTTGTGACCTGTCACATGTAAACATAATTTTTGTTGTTTTGCTAGATCCATAGCTCTAGGTAATCTTTTAATTCTCTTACCATTTTAGTTAATGAACATATTATGTGCAAAATGTTTGATCATTATGTGGAAGAATGTCACTGACAATGATGATGAAGACAACGATGATTCAGGTTTTAAAGATCATAAGTTTCTTTATATTCAAGAACAAACTAAAAATATCGATGATCTTTCTTTTGATGAATCAGAGTTATAGATAATTGTGTTAGATGGAGTTAGAGAAAATGAGAATAAAAATGTTTGATTCTAAATTGTAAGATATTTTATTAGTATTTTACACGATATGGTGTAGTTTAAAACAATTTTGTTTACTCTAATTTGATACTTAAATATATATATATATATATACTAGATTACTGGTCCGCACCTTGTGCGGACTATCTTTTTAATTTTTATGTTATATTAAAAGTAAAATGATTAATTACAGTAAATAATTGTAAAGAATTAATAAGATAATATTATAGGTTTGTGTTTGACCAACCTACATAGCCGACTCCTACATTTTTTTGCATACACATTATGAGACCATCAACTTTTAATTTCAAATTATTATTTGTTAAATTTGAGATGTTTACGTTGTTCAAGTACTCCTCGGTCATCAACATGTGCATCAGAGGAATGAACGGCATATGTGTTTTTTTATATCGTCTCATGTACCCCTGTCGGGGCACTACGGAAAACGACATAAAAACACACACCCACGGATCACAAAATCCATATTATGTTTTAAATATATCATAATATTTTTGGTGTAATCTTATTAATTCCTTACAATTATTTACTGTATTTAATCATTTTACATTTAATATAACATAAAAATTAAAAAGATAGTCCGCACAAGGTGCAGACCAGTAATCTAGTGTATATATATATATATATATATATATATATATATATATATTATGATATATTTAAAACATAATATGGATAATATTATAGGTTTGTGTTTGACCAACCTACATAGCCGACTCCTACAATTTTTTGCATACACATTATGAGAGCATCAACTTTTAATTTCAAATTATTATGTGTTAAACTTGAGATGTTTACGTTGTTCAAGTACTCCTCGGTCATCAACATGTGCATCAGAGGAATGAACGGCATATGTGTTTTTTATATCGTCTCATGTACCCCGGTCAGGGCACTACGGAAAACGACATAAAAACACACACCCACCGATCACAAAATCCATATTATGTTTTAAATATATCATAATATTTTTGGTGTAAGAAGTATTCTCAAACTTACATAAGATATGCAAAAAGAATTCATATTTTTTAGATTTAGCTTTGCTAAAATTCATTTTTAAGTATATATTTTGATTTCATCATCACAATCTATAATAGTCTAAATAAACAATAAAAACATATTATAATTACTCAAAACAGTGAAAACATATTATGTATACCCATATACTTTTATGGGCTTAACCACATATACCCATTTTTTTATCTCATTAATCACATATACCCACCTTCCTTCCTTTTAGTTATTTTTCTTGAAGTCTAAAAGATCCTTATTTAAATATTAACTATTTATGGGGTTTAAAGGTTTAGGATCTAGGGTTTAGGATCTAGGGTTTAGGGTTTAAAAATCATAAACCCTAAAATCCTAAACCCTAAAAAGTCTTCCCACCCCTCATAAACTCTAACCTCCTAAAATATAAACCTTAAATCCTAACAAAAAAACCCTAATAGTTATTAAAAATTAAACCCTAAGTTTATAAGGGTTTTAACCCTAAATCCTAAACCCTAAGTAAATCATAAACTCTATAATTTTACTAAACCCTAAATCCTAAAATCCTAAACCCTAACAAATATATCATTTATAATGAAAATAGCTTTGATAAATGAAGGGTATAATGGTATTAAAATAAAAAGGGGTGGATATATGTGATTAAAAAAAAGGATGTGGTTATATGTGGTTAGTAGGTATGTAAAGTTGGATATATTTGTCATTCTCTCTACTTTTTAAACCAAGAAGTGTATTTAAAGACTTTTTACAAAATTACTTTATAATATTAGTTTTGGTGAGTTTGGTTACCTAAGTTATTAAAAGAGTAAAATCGTTAGAATTAAATAATGATTTTACTAATTAAGTAATGACTTATGTATGTATGTGGATTTTACTAACAAAAATCTAAGAACATGTGGGAATTTTAATTTTTTAAAAAACATAACAGTTAAGTAATGGTTTATGTATGCTTGACTTTTTACTCATCTTTCATAAGATTAATATCAATTTTAAGTAAATGAGATATGATATAATAACATGTGTGGATTTTGATGAAAAAATATAACAATTAAGTAATGGCATTTGTATACCCATGGATTTTACTCTAACAAAAGATCCAAGAATATGTGTGGATTTTAATTAGAAAAACATAACAATTAAGTAATGGCTTACGTATACCGTGGATTTTACTCTAACAAAAATCCAAGAACATGTGTGGAATTTAAAACACATAACAATTAAGTAATGGCTTATGTATGCCATGGACTTTTCACTCATTTTTCATAAGATTAATATCAATTTTAAGTAAATGTGATAGGATATAATAACATGTGTGGATTTTAATTATAGAAATATAACACTTAAGTAATGGCTTATGTAGGCACGTGGATTTTATAAGATAATAAAGATTCAAGAACATGTGTGGATTTTAATTAAAAAATATAACAATTAAGTAATGACTTATGTATGCCCGTGGATTTTACTCTAACAAAAATACAAGAACATGTGTAGATTTTAATACATAACAATTAAATAATGACTTATGTATGCCCGTGAATTTTACTCTAACAAAAAAACCCCCGAGATATGCTCTCACGCTTATGTACAATTGAACTCTCGAAGAAGTATAATAATCGGTGAATTTTGTTATTATTAGTGAATTTTGAAAAATGAAGAGTCGGTGTATTGTATTTGTATGTGTTGGTAAATTATTTATGTGTATTACATAATAAGAGAAATAATATAACTCACTCAATTATTTGTTTTTTTACAAATGAAAATGTCATGAAAATGAAAGGCATTAAAATAAGGTCATTGGCAGAATGGTTGTGAGGAGTTTTTTTATGTCTCATAGTTCTTACCATTTTTTTCTACTGAGACTTTTAAGTCTTTAATTTTTTTAAAAAGTCTCAAAAACTGTAAAAGTACTATTTAGTTTTTTTTCATTGTTTTTCCTCATTTTATAAAAGTCACTTTTAGAGATTTTTAGAAGT
This sequence comes from Aurinia saxatilis, assembly GCA_900406295.1. Lineage (NCBI taxonomy): Eukaryota > Viridiplantae > Streptophyta > Magnoliopsida > Brassicales > Brassicaceae > Aurinia > Aurinia saxatilis. The sequence continues at coordinate 855 of OVAP01005323.1, read as the reverse complement.
AGTTTTTACGGCCAAAATCACTACATCAAAAAACTTTACCAATTGGCACCCAAAAGGTCTATCTGCCAAGTAACTTTGAATTCCCCCTTCAAATTTAGCTAGGTTTTTGTTGCGTTTATGTTTATTTGTTGTGTTTTTGGTGTTCTGGTGGTATGTCCGTATGTATAGCTTTGGATATATTGCAAGTTTGCAACCATTTTGCATAAAGTTTCTTTATTATGATGTGATTCTCGTATGATGATAAACCCTGAAAAATACATGAACTTTACAACTTTTGCTAGAAAAATACATGAACTTTTTGCGTTTCCATATTAATACACGAAGTGAATTCATTTCCAGATTAATACACGAACTGAGAAATTTTTGTCTTTTCCATACACGGTGTCAAAATTAAATTTTGAAAATCCAATTTTGTCCTCATCATTCTTCCCCAAATCAATTTTTTTAAGTTTTGAATTAAAACCCAGAAAAAAAATATTTAAAAATGCAAAAAAAATCTAAGGTAAAATTTAAAATATCCTATAATATTTTATAGAGTTTTAGGGTTTAGAATTTAAGGTTTAGGGTTAAAACCCTAAAACATAAAACTCTAAACACCAAAAAACATGTTAGACCCTAAACCCATATGATATAAACCCTAAAACCTTAAAACTTAAACTCAAATACTTATTAGACACTAAAACCAAATCCTA
>OVAP01005322.1:0-13166 GCA_900406295.1 Aurinia saxatilis | reverse complement strand
AAAAACTCTTTATGAAACTCAGAATGAGTTTCACCGATAGCGATGCCCTTAGCTAAACAATCTAGAAAAATTAGATCAGCTTTTGTAATCTAATGGAACAGTATCTAGTATCGAATGAAATTCAAAGTTGACAAAACAGAAAAAAAAAACTTGCATCCTCGCTGAGCTTTGACTTCTGAACTTTTGGTTGGGTTTCGTTGTTGATCGATTTGATTGTTTTTGTTGCTTTTGAAAAGCCCTAATTTCAACTTGGTTTTCGTAGCTGTTGGACTATGAACAACTCAGATCCGAAAATCTCTCTTTTGCAAATATTCTACCGTCTTTCTCTCTCCTCGCCTTTTCGTCTTTACTGACCAAGTCTTGCACTTTTTAAGACATTGTTAGATCTCTCTCTCGCTTGTTCGTCTTCTAGGATCTAGGTGATGGGGTGCATTTGCTCAAAAGGAGCAGCACGAAGTAATGATGATGATGATGATTACATCGAGAGCAAGCATGTGAGTATTGCAAAAGACAAGCCTAAATCCTCCAAGAAACTGTCTTCTTCTTCCAGAAACAAGGACGCCGCCGAGGGATCAGTCGAAGCCAAGTTGAGGTTGATTCCCAAGAACATCTTCTCTGATGACGAGGAGGAGAAGCCATCTTCCGAATCAGTGCTCCAGAAAGAGACCAATGTTGGACCACTGCAGCCTAGAATGAGCAGAATTCCTTATGGAGACAGAGCTGCTAGAGTTATTGCTGGTTGGCCTTCTTGGTTGGTCTCTGTTGCTGGTGAAGCTATCAATGGATGGCTTCCTCGTTCTGCTGATTCCTTTGAGAGGTTGGAGATGGTGAGCCCCTTTTTTAATCCTACTGCTATTTCCCTTTCAATCTCACATGATCCTAAAAATGCTGTGAATTGCAGATCGGGCAAGGGACGTACAGCAATGTGTATAGAGCCCGTGATCTCGAATCTAACCAAATAGTTGCACTGAAGAAGGTTCGATTTGCTAATATGGATCCTGAGAGCGTGCGTTTCATGGCCAGAGAAATAATCATCCTTCGTAGGCTTGACCATCCTAACGTCATGAAACTCGATGGGATAGTCATCTCAAAGGCTTCAGGAAGTATGTATCTTGTGTTTGAATATATGGACCATGATCTCACAGGTCTTGCTTCAACCCCTGGCATTAACTTCTCTCAGGCACAGGTAACAGAATCCCAAGTTTGCATGCGCCTTCCACTGCTTATAATTTACTTTTGTAATAAATATCTGATGTGCTTTTGCCAGATTAAATGCTATATGAAGCAATTGCTGCTTGGGTTGCAACATTGCCACAGCTGTGGTGTGCTGCACCGCGACATCAAGGGCTCAAATCTTCTGCTTGATCATAACAACAATCTCAAGATTGGTGATTTTGGTCTTTCTAATTTTTACCGCGGCCAACGTAAGCAGCCTCTAACTAGCCGTGTGGTGACGTTGTGGTACCGCCCACCTGAACTTCTGCTGGGCTCAACAAACTATGGAGTTACAGTTGATCTGTGGAGCACAGGATGCATACTTGCTGAGCTCTTTACTGGAAAGCCACTTCTGCCCGGAAGAACTGAGGTGTTGTTACCTTTATGAAAAAATTCTTATTAGGAAGGTATGTATAGGCACTTCGATGCAGAAAATTAATATCAAAAGAGCCTTTATTCTTATATGAACAGGTAGAACAAATGCACAAGATCTTTAAACTCTGCGGATCACCTTCTGAAGAGTATTGGAGAAGATCACGATTGCGGCATGCGACCATCTTTAAGCCTCAACATCAGTACAAGCGATGTGTAGCTGATGCGTTTAAGGATCTTCCTCCTTCAGCTTTGGCCCTTCTCGAGGTTCTTCTAGCTGTAGAACCAGATGCACGAGGAACCGCATCTTCTGCCCTTCAAAGCGAGGTTAACCTATGAATTTTACTCGGCTACTAGATTCGGCTTCAATACGTTTCTTTTCCACTTTCGCCTACTTTCTATATTTTGACTGAGAAATACAGTTAGAAACACTGTAGTTTAAACTTATATGCTGTTATTCCTGCATCCAGTTCTTTACTACAAAACCTTTTCCAAGCGAGCCATCGAGTTTACCAAGATATCAGCCACAGAAAGAATTTGATGTCAAGCTTCGAGAAGAGGAAGCAAGACGGTAATATTTAGATATATTCACGAGTTCTTTCTTAGTATCATCTCAGTAACTTTTAATTTCTTATGCGTCCCAAATCTTCTCATGAGCAGAAGGAAAGGTTCGAGCAGTAAACAGAAGGACCCGAAACAGTTGTCTAGAGAATCCAGAGCTGTACCGGCTCCCAGTGCTAATGCTGAGTTACTAGCATCAATACAGGTAAAATCTGAGTTTATAAAAGCAGATGTGTGTATGTATAATAAGCATATGCTTCTATCTTATTGCTGTATTTGTTTTTCTTTATTTCAAAGAAACGTCTAGGGGAGACTAACCAGACAAGCTTGAGTGAGACGTTCAACCCTGAGGGAGATTGTGGCACTGGCTTCCGGATTGAACCACTGAACGGTATCACTGCGCAGGATCCCTACCCAATTTACGGAAACGGAAACGGTCGTCCTAACGGATCAAGCCAACTGAGAACGCAAAGGTCTTACGTGCAACGCGGAGCAGGCCAGTTGTCAAGATTTTCGAACTCAGTAGCACCTGCTAGAGATGGATCACAGTTTGGAAGTATGAGAGACACCAGAGTGAATCAAGGGTGGCTTGAAGATGGGCCAGGGAATTGCAATTTGTCCCAACGATTGCTGGAGAAACCCAATGGTTTGAGGAAAGATGCCCACTCATCCACTAGTAAAGACTCGATAATGGTACAAAGAAAACTGCGTTTTAAAATTGTTGTTAGTTTCTCTTGCTCGTGTTTACATGTGGCTGATCACTATTTTGTGAAAAATAGGGTTATGATGGTGAGAAAAGAGAGAGGATTCATTACTCAGGACCACTGATTTCAGGAGAAGGAAACTTGGATGAAATGCTGAAAGAACATGAAAGACAGATCTTGTTGGCTGTACGCCGAGCTCAGGCCGACAAGACTAAGAGGGATGATAACAGACAAGCCCGAGCCTTGCTTCCAGCTAATGGGAGGTAGATTTATTGATAATAAGTTTCTAGATTTCTTAGAGAAAGTCAAATAAAAACAAACTTTTTGGGAATATCACCTTACTTACTCAGCCTTTTTTTAGACTTGTATGGTTCGGAAGAAGGGGATAGGACTTAGGATGTTGCTATGTACAGTCAAGCTGCGAAGATTAATCTGATTGATTCTTTTTAATAATCTAATAAAATCTCGATATAGAAATCATTACTGTCTCAAAAGTTTACATTCCTCTGAAAACCTTAACGTCATAAGATGTAGCTTCCACGATATTATTCGTCAACGGGCTTTCGGCTCTTTAACACATGAAATTGTTGTGCTATACAAATCCTCATGATCTTAATTTTTTATCTTCTTTTTCGAGAAGAATTGCATCCACTATGGAAACCTTACCTTGATCACATTTTTACATCAGAGCATACATATGTTTTCTTCTCCTTGGATCTGCTACGAGCATCTTGCCACCCTTACCAGCAAACTTTTGTTCACCAGTATATGAAAACTACTTATTGCTCGATCAGTCGCATCTACTTAATTATGTGTTGAATTGAGCTTGTATATATAAATGTGATCAAATAGTTATTAGTGTTATTTTACAGAGGAAAGTAAAAAAAAAAAACAAAAAAAAAAACGCATGCACTTACAAGTTACCACCAATTTTGACAAAGAAAAATCTGAGGATTATCTATCACACGACCTGTTCAGTGCCACCTTTCTCAGCCCTGGCTTTTGCGGTTGGTTCGTGTTTGTCTGCGACTCTCTCTCTCGGGCTGCACAAAAGTCTTGCAAGAAAATGGGAAGCAATTGCCAAGAATAAGATGAGTGTGACGACCAAACACCATTTCCAGATTGGAACCTCCATTTCTCTAGTTGGTCACACCAGAGCAGAAGACGCTTGGATTAAAGTTGTTGGTACTGTTGACCGAAATGGAAGAAATACTTGTGGAAGATAAAAGAAATGGAAGTGAATGATATATTTATATATGTGTGTGACAAGAGGACAATAATATACAGTTTAGTCGACCTACCAAATAATGTCTCAGTTTTGTACATTGATCGAGAGATAATTCGTCTTTTAGAAAATATAAAAGGCTGTAAGAATGAATGATCACAAAATTCATCAATATTGTGTAATAATCAAAATAAAAAAGAGAACAGATTAAACCGAAATGATGAAGCCAAAAGATTGAGAAAACCAGAAGTTAAACCGAAAGAGGGAATATTCTGAAAAGCGTATGTAGAGGTAGAGCCCTAATTTATTTACACTCTTTTATACTCTTGTTGTGGCCGCCGCATCAGCCTCCTTTGTATCTCGCTGCTATTCGTTCATCACCCAATCGATCTAACCTCACAATCGGAGCAATGGCTTTGGTGAGTTTAAGTTGTTTTTTTTTATTAAAACCAGCTGATATGAGCTGATCTAGGATTGTTTGTGTTGGTATATTCAGGTGTTGCACACATACAAGGGAAACAAAGGTGCATACAAGGCACTGATTGCAGCGGAGTATGTGGGTGTGAAGATCGAGGAGCCCTCAAACTTCCAGATGGGCGTCACCAACAAAACCCCGGAATTCCTCAAGATGAACCCCATTGGAAAGGTTCCTGTGCTCGAGACTCCAGATGGTCCCATCTTTGAGAGCAATGCCATCACCCGCTACGTGAGCCGCCTCAATGGTGACAACTCTTTGAACGGATCCTCCCTCATCGAATATGTAAGCCTCCTCTCCTCTCCTCTCCTCTTTTCATACACCTTTCCCTAATTTGATTTTGATGTGTACCTCTTCCAGGCTCACATTGAGCAGTGGATTGAATTTTCCTCGCTGGAGATTGATGCTAACATGTTGAGGTGGTTCGCTCCAAGGATGGGCTATGCTCCTTTCTCTGCTCCAGCTGAGGAAGCTGCAATCTCTGCATTGAAGAGAGGACTTGATGCTCTCAACACACATCTCGCCTCCAACACTTTCCTTGTTGGGCACTCTGTTACCCTTGCCGATATTGTCACCGTCTGCAACCTGAACTTGGGCTTTGCTACCGTCATGACCAAGGCCTTCACCTCTGCTTTCCCTCATGTTGAGCGCTATTTCTGGACTATGGTCAACCAGCCCAACTTCAACAAGGTTCTAGGTGATGCCAAGCAGACCCATGCTGTCCCCCCAGTTCCTTCCAAGAAACCTGCACAGGAGCCTAAGAAGGTGGTTACTCCTGCACCAGAGGCACCAAAGCCCACTGAGGAGGAAGAAGCACCAAAGCCCAAAGCCAAGAATCCCCTTGATTTGCTACCACCCAGCCCAATGGTTCTCGATGAATGGAAGAGGCTTTACTCCAACACCAAATCCAACTTCCGTGAGGTTGCTATTAAAGGTATGACGTCTCCTTCTCTAAGCTTATGGGATCAATTTGATAAGAACTAAGCTATAACTGCTCTGCTCTTAATGTGTGCTGTGACATCCTTTTTATTCCACACCTCCCTAACTGCTCTGTTCATCAACTTACAACAACTAGACAAAGCTGCTGCCTTACTATTGCATTCTATTAACCTCACTGCCTTCAATGTTTGTATTCTATGCAGGATTCTGGGACATGTACGACCCACAAGGATACTCCTTATGGTTCTGTGACTACAAGTACAATGACGAGAACATGGTTTCATTTGTTACACTGAACAAGGTTGGTGGGTTCCTCCAGCGAATGGACTTGGCACGCAAATATGCCTTCGGAAAAATGCTAATTTGTGGATCAGAGGGTCCCTTCAAGGTGAAAGGTTTATGGCTCTTCCGCGGACCAGAGATCCCTAAGTTCGTAATGGATGAAGTGTATGACATGGAGCTGTACGAGTGGACTAAGGTCGATCTTTCAGATGAAGCACAGAAAGAGCGGGTCAGCCAGATGATTGAAGATGCCGAGCCCTTTGAAGGCGAGGCTCTCTTGGACGCCAAGTGCTTCAAGTGAAAATGCTCTTCACTTCCTTTGTATCTCTCTATCTCCGTAGGGATTTACTCTTTTACTGGTGTTTTAAGATCCTCGAGTCCTTGCAACCTTTTGAATCGTAGAGTTTGTTTTCTTCCTCTTGTTTAAGATTAAGAACGAGGTGCTGCTCTGTGTTATTGTGACTGAATTGTTTACTTATACTACACAACTTCTCTCTATATTCTGTTTCTTTTGGTCTTTGCAATGTCGTTTATCTTTCTATATACATTCATCTGAAATAAATATTAAAAGAAAAGACTTTTTCCGACTATATCACATATCTCCGGTTACTACTATGACAGAACACAAACAATAGACGATTTGAGCAACATCTATGCCTCGTAAGAACATAGTTATGGCCATAATTTTGTTCACTAAAGCTTTTCCTAGTTTAGACTCCATTCCTAAGAACATAGTTATGAAAACATGCTAACAAAACTAGGAAAAGCTTTAGTGAACAATTCAGCTACCTGATTTCTAGTGGTAAGTAGCAACTTAAAAAAAACCAGCTCTCAACGTCTCACAAACCAAGTGAAAATCATTGTTAATGTGCTTTGTTCTCTTGTGCAAAACAGAGTTAGAAGCAATCTAAATGGTTGCAATGTTGTCACAAACGATATTAATCGGAGCACTGAGGAAAATATGCATATCTTTGAGCAACTATTAAGCTTATGTACTGATTCTCCAAGGAAAACACTAAAACCTATTGTAGATCTTCGAGTCTGGACATGCTGCCCAATCAGCATATGAGAGAATGCATGTAAATTCCAACTCAGAGTAGGCATAATAGAATAAGTCATGACCTGGATCACTCTTGATGTACATGACAATGTAATGAGCAGCTTCATGATGTGTGGATCTAGTCTCTGACAAGTACTGACTCGTTTGTGAGCTGCATAAGTAAATGTTTGGCTTGGTGATTGTAGATACAACATCTTTCCAGCGATAGCTTTATAGGCAGTAACATCCTTTATAATCCATAGGTGTTGTAACTGATTTACATTCAAGAAAACCAATATTTTCGAGGACATCCAAAGCACAATTCCTTTGACATTCCAAAATACCCTTGCTTGATATTGCAATGTGACAATGTCCAAACCATGAAAGTATTTTACCGGACCATGATCTTTAATTTTGTATGCTTGAGACATAGTGGATTTAAGGTTCGAGACTGCAGCATCATCATTGCATCAAAGGAGAATTTCATCCACATAAACCAGTAAAGCCACAAAATGTATTTCCAGTCTTCTTACAAAAAGATGTATACACTGTATGCCAGATTGAACATGATTGTTCGTCAATAAAACTTCAGAAAAGTAATATAGATGCTTATTTGAAACCATACAAAGATATATGTAGTATCCAAAATGCATTAGAAGTAATTCTTCACCTGGAGGAGGAATGTAACCCGGGGGTAAATCCATATAAATCTCCTCTTCAAGATCCTCATGTAGAAAAGCATTAGTAACTTCCATTTATGTGAGAGACCAACCAAATCCAATACCAGTTTGACATATACAAAGCTTAGCTACATGAGAAAATGTATCAGTATAATCCATTCTTTCTTTCTTAGTATACCCTTTTGCCACCAAACGAGCTCTATATGGATCAACAACCCCATATGCATTGTGCCCGATCTTACAAACCCATCTGCAACCAATATGTTGTTTTCCTTGTAGTAAAGAAACTAGAGAGAAAGTACCAGTCTTCACACAAGTCTGTAACTGCTTATTCATAGGTAATGCCACTTCTCATTTCTAACATTTTCAAGAAAATTCTTTGGCTGTNTAGTGGAAATACCCAATCTACTTATATATTACTAGTGATCCCTTCCAATTCCCGATGTGGGATATAATCCCTAATACGCCCCCTCGAGATGATGGTTCTTTGACCATTAATCTCGGTATGCTCGGGCAAGGATCGATGGACCGATTTAGGTCAGATCGATGATGGATCGGGTTGGATAGTGTGGATCGATTACGCCCGTTTGGGCTTAATGGGCTCTGATACCATGTTAAGCTTCATGGGCTTCCAACTAAAAGCCAATTGACAATTAGTGGAAATACCCAATCTACTTATATATTACTAGTGATCCCTTCCAATTCCCGATGTGGGATATAATCCCTAATACTGACTATGTAGAAATATTCAAGATGAATTGTTGATAATGATTATTTATTCATGAATAATAAAGCACAAAAAAAGACATAGGATGTGAACTGTAGTACCATTAAAAGAGAAGATTGTTTTTGTTTGTTTGAGACCGACCTCTCTCTTCTCTCTCTTCTCTCTAAACTCTTAAACCAATCCACCGCCTCAAGCTTGTTTTCCGATCGGTGTTTGGTGGTCTTTGACTATCAACACCGGTCGGATTTTTGCCCTTTCATTTCTGTTTTACCTTTTTCGGTTTGCAATCAAGAAGATTAGATCGGTGATTTTGTCTTCTCGGTAGAGTGAATTTATCTTCAGATCTGGCCGGATCTCGAGATCTACGGTTCAGGTTTGTTTGTAGATCTTTTCCTTTACCGTTTTACTCAAATAGTAGGTTCTTTCGGTTTGTTTCGAACCCAAAATTTTGTTTTTGAGTCACCGATCTATCCTCCTTGGTTGTTCTTTTCTCGGCTGGGTCCCGTTGTTGACATGCACAATTCTTCTTGTGCTATTGTTAAGATCTTCTGTATACAAGTTTTGAGACCTTCTGGATTAGGCTCTTGTCCAAGTTTTTCTTTGTTGCAGGTTTAGGCATCTCCTCCTTCGGGTTTGCAGGATCTTCCGCTCAATAAGGAGCCGATCCCGAGTCGCTTCCTCAATGGCTCTGACTTGTTTGCCGGAGCAGTAAAAAGAGGGCGTAGAGTGGCTGTCTGCTCGGTTTGAAGATTTGCTTCTTTCAAGAAGGGCCTAGATCTCCTGATTCTCATATTGTTCTTGGCAAGATTCTCCGTTTTATCATCCGACTTGTGCGTAGGATTGAGGATGTTTAATTACATCTTTGTGATGCCTTAAGTTCTTTTGGTTTTTAATTTGTGTTGGGTTTGGTTTTATGCTAGCATTAAGCTCTTGAGTTGTGCTTTAAAACTTTAGGAACCTCCTATGTTTGTACTATCAGTAGACTCTGGAACCGGTTACGGTTCGCAGCACTTTCCCTGGGTCATTCCTTTGTACGCCGGGTTTTGTACTTTCTGTTCGCTTGTATAATAAAGCGTTAAAAAATAAAAAGAACCGTAGTACCATTAGACATTTGTGTGTGATTCATCAAATGACAATGATAATCATTCAAGTAAGAAGGAGCTCTGGGGCTATTAGGGGTATTTTAAATTTAAATTAAACCAGTGAAAAAAAAAAAGAATTAAATTTTTTTTTAAAAAGGGTAACATATGAGTGAAAAAATGTCTCTGTTTTGATATATAAAGAGGATATGAACTGCATAAGAGTGCGTTTTCTTTTACACACATCTTGTCCGAGAAGAACCCGAGAGATGAGAGGGACCTTAGCGAGTGGTGTTTCATGGTGGCATCTCCTACTCTTCTCTTCGATTTGTCTGCACTTCGTCTTAGGTTCGTTGTCTTCATCAGATCTTTAATTTCTTTTCCATTTGATAGAATCATTAGATAGAATCATTAGATTCAGTTTTGTCTGGAATCCACGAGATTTAGCTGGCCTTGCGTCTTTCGAAATATATATTTTTTCTGTCCTATAATTTAGGGCTTACTTTCTTTTTGCAATTACTAGAATGAAAAATGGATATTGGCAATTTAGATTAGGAATTGCCACGACCAGATTTCAAGATTCCATAGAACTTGTCTTTGTTGATGGTTTGTCTTTTGGCTATGTTTACTGTCTCTTCTCTTCCGTTTTTCATTATCTTTGGTTTAATTGCCAAATGCTACTTCTAACAATGTAGTAAATTGATTGGAAAAAACTTCAGTTTGCTAGTTTTTTTGGTACCCTTCATCACGATATTTGTATAAATCATAAATGACTAATGACATTGTTATTTCAATTCCTGGCAAAAGTGGCTGAATCAGTTTAAGTAAATGAACGCGTTCCATGAGATTTAAATGACTGCATTTAATATACACTTATTCCTGAAGGTTCCGGGAATGCCTGTAGCAACTGATTGATCATATACTCTGCTTGTTAAGGTGTATCGTTGTTGCTCAAATATCTGGCAACATAGAATATAGGCTAAACTTAGGTATTTGAGTGTAGATTTTGTAGCTTTAGGCTTATGATAAATCGGCGCTGCAACACACTTTATGATTTAGTTTCATGCCTAACATAGCCTCTATTAAGTCTCGTGGATGCTTAGCAGCTTCATGTTATTGTACTGATATAATAGTTACAGGTATATCTGGTGATTCCAAGAGTTCGAGTACTGGAGCAAAGGCTTCTTCCAGCAAAACAGCTACAAAAGTGGTCCTCATACTGGTCGGGTTTGGGGTTCTAGCAGGAATCTCCTTCTTTCTGTACAAACTGTGGCTGAAGAAGAAAAGAGATGAGCAGTATGCTCGGCTGTTGAAATTGTTTGAGGAGGATGATGAGCTGGAGGTTGAATTAGGCCTCCGTGATTAAGAAAAGCAAATCTGTAACAATGTCCTGAGGTATAACTGTTCGCCTTTCCACAGGTACGTGTGAATCGTGTGATCAGATCATATAGTTATATAGTTTACACAGGCACTGAAAGATCGAAGTGTATATATAGGAAATATATACTTAATTATGTAATTTGTCTGATCATTATAATTATCTGGGCGAAGCTCTCCGTTGGAGGGCTGGCTCTGGAGAATTTTCCCTCTTTAGCGTTAGGTCAATTTTTGTAAAACAATTCTTTCCGTCAACTTCTTCGATGTTCTTTGATTTATTGCTTGTAAAAATTTAGTTCTCTTTGGGACATAAAAAAAAAAAATATTTAGATCTTTGTTCCCGAATATCGTATGTATTTGATGATGTCTGGGCTCTGTGTGGTGTGGAAAAAACATTTATTAATATAGTTGATATATTAAGCTGGAGAAAGCATCGCTACATAAACTCTATTCTCTGATTCCTGTGGGCGTACAACTAGAACTGACCTCTCTCTAAAATTGCTCCAACTTGTCTCCCAAAAAAGTTAATCGAAAAAGCTCGTGACCGGTGAAAGCCGGTGCCGAATTCATCCTCCTTTTCTATATATTTTCTAGTTAGTCTTTTCCTTCATCTTTTTTGTTCTCTCCAGTTGTTTTTATTTTACTGATATGTTTATTTGGCTAGATTTCGATCACATCTCTGGTTAGATTCCGGTTTATCTACCGAATCTTCACGGTTTTTGCATGCTATTTGTTTTTTTTAAGCTTTTCAGTATATTGGGAAAACTTAACCCGGTTCCTTATTCCATAGGATGAAGTTTTCTATGCTTAAGTGATCAAGTTTGAGCTATTTGGGTTCGGTTGATTAGGTTACTCTGGATCGTAACAAATCCTTTGAGGAGGCTTCCGAATCAAATAACCTCAGTTCCAATCTACAATGTCTTTGGAGTTTTCTGGTGAAGAGAACAAAGTTGGAAACGGTGGTTAGTGGCGCCAGTTGTGGAAAAGCTCGATTCTTCGAGAAGATGAAGCTGAATGGCAGAGAAAGAGCCACATTGTCCTATTTCAGTTTGGATTAGATGTATTTTAAAATGATTTATTTATCTGGACTTTAACGGTTGAATTTAGTGACAACAAAAAACTCTTGAATCTTTTCTAGGCTTTCTGTAACATTTTAATCGGCATCTTTCTTGTTGTTGTACTGAGCCATTACCCCACTTTAATATAAGTTTAAAGTTGACAAAAAAACCCCAACTAGAACTGTTTCTGTTTTATTTAAGAGTTAATTATTTTATTTTTTTGTCATATGAACTTTTTATTGATACCATATGACCATTACAAAGACTGAGAGCAGTGGACAAAAGGATATTATCTGACATTACAAAACCAAAAGAGGGAGACGATGGCCCAAAAGAGGGAGACAAGTACAACGATCTTACACAACAAGACCAGAAACGAATTTGTTAAAGACTACAAGGAACGACCTTGTACTAGAAATTTGTATGAAAAAACCAAGTCGTTTCACTGATAAAATAAAACTGTAAAATCGAACTTAAACTCAGTTGCATGCAATTATAGCCAATCTACTACTACAAGAGCAACGAGTTATACTTGAGTCGAGGAAGATACTAACAACCGATAAGGATTTTTTAAAATCGGATGATTAAGGTGAATATGCTTAATCTAATTTCCAAGGTGGAACCAAATAATCAATAACAAAACCTTAGACATACACTAACAAACTCAAATTGAGAAAAATAGACACAATGCGACCAAGGAATGCTTGACTGAGATACCGAATCAGGCACAAAGGTCATGAAAAAGCATCACCACCATGTCTCCGTCGAAACTCACAGGGATTGATCTGATCCAGTGAAGACTCCACTCCATAGATCTGGAACCCAGATCTACAACTTCACCTTCCCCAAATCCATAATCCAACCTTCATGCCACAAACACCAACGCCGAAGAAAGAAGAAACAAGAGACAATTAATCGATCGGAAAGGGAAGCAAGAGAACCTGACCGACGTCGGTGCTAACGAAGCCACCAGATGTTGGCCAGGAAGATAGAACTTAAGTAGCAAAGAAAGCTTGAGATGAGGAGATAGGAGAGAGAAGGGAACAAGAGTTAATTTGTTCAATGTACCCAAACAAGATTTTAATTAGATAAATGGATCCCAAAAAATTAGGTAAAATTACATAGAAAACCTCCAGGTGACGCCGAGTAACATTTTAAACCCTGAGACTTAGAGAGATACATTTTAGCCACCCAAAGTGATACCATAAACACTTCAAACCTTTAAACTGAGTAAGGCGTCACGCCTCGCCATTTCTGTTAACGGAACAGTTAACACCGTTTAAAAAATATTTTTTTATTTTATTGCTTGGACACGTATCATTCTTTAATTGGAGATTAACTATTATTTATGATATTTTATTTATTACAATAAATAGTTCATTAAAATATTAGAAAAGGCAAAAAAACATATAAAATATGGTATTGAAAAAGAA
>OVAP01005321.1:0-13166 GCA_900406295.1 Aurinia saxatilis | reverse complement strand
AGATTACATCAGGTATTGGCGGCGAAGTAGGGGGGACATAGAGCACAAATGACTTATACGGAACGAGGGCCATCANAACTCCATATGGCAACAAGATTACATCAGGTATTGGCGGCGAAGTAGGGGGGACATAGAGCACAAATGACTTATACGGAACGAGGGCCATCAAATTGGATCTCGAAACAGATTGGGATTGTGATTCCATCAATAAAATTTGGCTCGAAACAAAGAGATTTGAAAAAATCGGGAGGCGAATGAGAGATTTGAGTTTGTTGCGTTCGGTTTGGAGTTTTGACAGAGGACAGAGACAAAGCAAAGAGTCGGCATTTTAACAGACTGTCTGGACCCGCGGGTCGACCCGTTAACCCACAAAATATTGCGGAGCGGGCTTGGGCCTTGTAATCTCAGACCGTAGCCCGCTACGGTCCAGCCCGCCGAAACCACACCAATAACCCGACCCGCGCGGACCGGCCCGTTTGACACCCCTAGTTTACAAGCACAAAAGGTTTTTCACAAACACGAGCGTAAAAACATTCTTGTTTTAGCATTCAGGAACATGTCCATTCTTTACTAACACCATCTCCGAAGCTCATCATAAACCCAATTATCAGAAAATAATTATTCATTAAATTTATGTACGTATGCCTTTACATTTTGGCATCCCGTAAATTGCAGACAGTCTGCAAATGCTTAGGGGCTCTATAACCCATAATCCCTCCTTTCGAAGTACCAAAAGAACAATTTTAAAAATTTCAGTAGTTGTAATATGTTTAAAATAACAGAAGAGACATCAGCCATAAAATACTTCTAGTCCTTATTTGAGTTTTCAGGCTTCAGAAATTTTGGGTATCGATCAGTGGCTCCAGTTTTGTGATCATAGTACTCTACTGCGGCTGCTCCAGCCAGAGCGGCTAATGTCAGCGCCTGAGCGTGCAACCTGACAATATAATCCAATAATCCAACCCAGAAATGTGAGAGAGATGTTATGGTGAAGAAGGCTCGAAGATCATCAATATGCATGGCGAAAAAGAAACAGTCCATGAATATAAAGCTGCAGTGGTCACAAATGTGATACATCTAACACCCTAAATGTTCTTTTAGATGTTTTTAAGTACAAAGTAGGATGTATATGGTCAATACTTGAGAGGATTTGTGTGTTTCAGAATGAGCAAAATATAGAGTAACCATAACTGAAGCTCATGCTTTTCCAAGCATTAGTTTTCTTAAAAGAAACTACCCAAAATGTTCCTATATGAAATCCTATGAGAAGACATAACTAAATCACTTTGATGGCAGTTTGTTGACTATTAAGGGGAAGATAAGCATCGGAATAATCTAATAACCTTGGATTAGATCTAATTTTTAAGTAGAAACACATATAAATGCAATGCAAGAGTGTATATGATCAAATACTGGAGACGATTTGATGTAGTTGGAATGAGCGTTCTACATTTTTACAGGTGAGGAAACAAGGAAGAAATGAGACCGAGCATTTTTAATTCACTGGAAGAATCTAAGGTCCACTTACAAAGAAGATATAGAGTAAGTACAATTGAAGCTTATGCACACTGATGAAAGTTTCTTGAGCATTAAGAAGTGGAAAATCTGAAAACTTCCGCCATTAATATCATCTACCAACAGAAGTATAACCTAAAATGGAAAGAAAGGTCTAGGAAACAGTACCTGGCGTGGATGATTCTGACACTGGTTTTCATGGCAGGTTTTGACCAGTTATAGGCGACTGAGCCCGAGATACCACTAAGCCATAAACAACCTTAATGAAGATTATATATCAGAACAAACACAACAAAACTCATAAACGCATATCCTTTTCTCGAATGTCACAGCATGAAGCATTTCGGGGCACAAAAATATAAAATAAACCCTAAAGTGATCAAAATTGAGAGGGCCGAGATCCAAAAATGAGGATTCATTCAGATCCAATTCGGGTGTTCTTACTAGAGGATGAAAAAGGAGATGGGATTACCAACGGTACGAAGCTTGTGGTCTATGATCCATTCCCTGACTTGTGCAAACTTTGTATTTGATTCCGCCATTCTTGTAAGAGAATTGTAGAGAAAGTTGTGTGCCGGGAAGGGGATTGGTTTTAAAGCGGCCAGAGAGAAGACAAAGGTGATGAAAGGTTCATCAGTTATTACCCGCAAATGCAAATGCAAATGGTGAGAGTGCGGATCCAGACAATATTTGCAGTTGGCCAAAATAATATTACTAAACTAATTTTTAAAAAATATTAAAAGATTTGTTATATAATGAAAAATAACACTCTACAATTATATGTTATCAAATAAAAAACATATTTATACAATAATTTTATGAAGATATTTTATGAATTTGATATAATTGTTAGTATTTTTTGTTTTTAAAA
Source organism: Aurinia saxatilis (assembly GCA_900406295.1). NCBI lineage: Eukaryota > Viridiplantae > Streptophyta > Magnoliopsida > Brassicales > Brassicaceae > Aurinia > Aurinia saxatilis. The sequence continues at coordinate 10,780 of OVAP01005321.1, read as the reverse complement.
TTAAATTTTTTGAAACTTTGTCAAAAAATCAAAACAATGGGGGCAAAAAAATTATTTTTAGTGGGGGACACAAAAATGTTTTTCCTAAAAATCATACTAAATTAAAAAAAAACAATGGGTGCACTTGCCCCAACTCTGTGAACAGTACATCCGCCCCTGAGAGTGATAGCTGTTGACGGCGTTTGATAATTGCTGTAAAAAATTAGAATAACACAATAAAGACACTGGTTTAAAGGGCGTTCCAGGGCTATCTCTGGCGTCGCAAGACTCCCACAGAACTTGATGATTATCTTGTAAACACTATATTATAATTTAAAATTAATATTTTTTAATAATCTTTTATATATTTGTGAAATAGAAATGGGTATGTGGTTCTCTCTGAACGATTTTACAATTTTTTTCTAAAATATATTATTTATTTCTTAAGAAGTATATATATATATATGTTTAAATATATTATGTTATAAAAATTATATGTGTTATCGTAGGAGCTATTGTACATTTTTTATTAAAAGAGATGCATGTGAAAAATCAATGGAGCTACTATAACTTTTAGGCATATTTTGATTTTTGACTATTTTATTATTCAGTTTGAGTTTATAAATCTCAAATTAACGTATAAGATAATATAATTGAAGAATTTTTCATTAAAAAATCACATTATATATTTTTGCTTTAGTTTTTTTTTAAAAGGTATAATGTACCAGAATTAGGACCCATATTTATATGTGGAATACACTGTATAATATTTCATTTAGATATATTAATTCCACAATTGGTTATAATGTCTTTTTCATAACCATATCGTTTACTATTTGGTTTAGGTTTATATATCTAAAATCAGGGCATAATGTAATGTAATTAACAAAATTTATAACAATAATCATATTGAGTATTTTTTTGTTTTTAGTTATAAAAAAACTTTAGGGTATAGTATACAAGAATTAGGAAATAGTGCCATATAATTAAAAAAATTAGAACGATCATTATTAAAACATACCTATTCAGTTCGGGTTCATAAGTACCAAATTAGGGTATAGTGTACTATAATTAAAGTATTTTTTTTTATAAAATATAGAGTATAGTATACCAAAATTAGGGAATAGTGTCATATAATTAAAAATACTTTGCAATGATCATTGTTTATTCAAATCAGCAAGGACGCAGAATATAAATTTAGTCTTTTATATTTAAAAATTGGCATCCACAATGAACATGAAATTATTTGGTGATTTTAAAAATATGAAAAAACAAATTTTCTTTCTTACCAAGATGGAATTGATGTTAACATCGAAGTGTAACGTGAGATCGATCGTCGTCCTTACTGAATAACATCTTGAGACAAGCTGAACAATTATTGTGATCATCAACAGTTTCTTTTTTTAACTCATCAACAGCTCTTTCACAGTTATCAACATTATCAGTCCCTACACCCATGATCATACTCAAACCTAAATCACTATCCAAATTTTAATTTTGGCTTTCAAAGAAAAAGTATATTGTTCTAATCTCTCAAATAATCAATTACTTATGAAAACAATTCCATAATGGGTGGTCTACGTTTGTACGTATATAGGATAACTTTTACATTAGCTACTTTCCAAAGTTTTATTTTTCTTTTTAACCTCACTCTTTTTTTCAATAAGTTAGTTAATTCATTTGCTTGGATACTTGTATTAATTTCAGGTTTTTATTGAACATTCTGCCAAATTTGTAAATATTTAACCTAAACTAGAAAAAACACTTGCATATTTATAGATGTAGTTAACTGCGTGACATATTTAATGTGTAAGAAAATTCAATAATAACTGATTTTAAAATATCGCACCTTATTTATATATTGACTATGGCGCACATCAATCATAAACTGACTATTTATTCATTCATAACTGATTCTTAAACATTGTGCGTTGTTTTTTTGGTCTTTTACAGAACAACTTGATGAATTTTCTATTTAGATTTGATTTTTTACCTTTGCAATTATCAACTTTCCTTGTTTGAGGGATCAATGTAATTAGTTTACCTGCAGATATTATACACTTGATTAAATCATTGCAACAATGCTTTGAGTCATTACCCTTGTCGATGACTTTCTAATATAAATAAACGTATCTTACATAAGATAGTAAGCTCCCATCTCACAATATAGCTCTGAGAAGCTGTTATATGCGTCTTGGGTATTGTTCTTTTGTTTTGTGCCATTTTTAAGTTTATGTGAAAGGGAACAACTTAAAAAAATTCTCGTGAAACCATCAACTAATTCCATAGAGCGCAATTTTTTGATATGTTGTTATACCTCCGCACTTTTTTAAACCAAAACCTTTACGTTTTAACGTCAATTCCAGTTACGAATATAATAAGTTCTTTTGAGCAATCGTTTTCGTGATTATTGAAGAATCTCCATGGTATTTTTCTAAGTCTCATTTTTTTCAATTATCTTGATCGTAAAACCATTTCATTATAAGTATGTCTTACACTGGCTACGCCATGACTCCTTTGCCTTGTTTCTAACTACAACTATCTTATTCTATCCAATGGTCCTCTTTTAGTTTTTTAGTTTTTTTTTCTGAGTTAGGATATAGATCTAGAGTCACCATATCAAGACTCTATGTCTCTAAGGCTAAATCTAGTGAACATGATCAATTTCTACCTTATAAAAAAATATCGACAAGTCCTGAAAGCATAAAATCTTTTTGTTTTGGGAAATTTGGTTTTGTTTACGACTTTTTCCCCAAGTTGCATTATTTCTTTTTCTCTATAGAAAAAAATTATTTCCATTTTTGTAAAGAGACACTTATCACCATTACTTTCAATTTTCTATTGTCTGGAGAGAATTCTCTATTCTCCCTTATATTGCTCTTAAGTTTTTGTTGAAAGTGAATAGCTTAAAAATTTTGTTGAGAATCCATAACCTGATTCCGTCGAGTATAATTGTCGATATGTAACCTTAAGGTTTTAACATTCCAGTTACGACTATAATAAGCTCTTTCGAGCAACCATTTCCGTGATTCAAATGAAGAATCTCCGTAGCCTTTCTTGTTCACAATATCGACTAAGTCTCATTTTTAAATCTATTATCTTGATCTATGTATCATGAACTGATAACCGCATGCCATCGTTCTAATTGTCTCGGATATAATCGGTTAGGGCCTTTGTATTTTCAATAAAATCCATTTGCTAAATATATATTATGAATTGTAAAATTATCTATAGATGGTGCATAGAACCAAAAACGAACATGTGAAGTTATACGTTTGGATACAAAGAAATGATTTTAGATCAATATAGCTTTAAATCTAATATATAAATATATATATACCAAACAACATACCAAAATAAAAGATTTTCTAAGAAATATAAATTAAAAATATAAATATCAGATAATAAGTAAAAAAGGATATAATCCCGAATCTCCGTCAAAAAACATGCCTTGACTTTTGGTTTATTTATGAAAGAAAGGTTTTTAAACTTAAATTTCCTTCAAATTATACTTTTTTGAGTTAAAAGTTAACAAGTATATTTCTAAATTTTCGAATTTATTTGTTTAATACACACAAACTTTAAAAAGAACATAAAAGAAACGTCTCGAACATGTTTCTATCACACGTTCGTGTTAATATTTCAAAAAGTAAAAAAAAAAATCAAAAAAACAAAAAAATTAATTATATTTCCAAGTTGTTTTTTTGTCTTTTCCAATAATAATAATAATAATAATAATTTGTTTCTCCAATATTTTCAGAATGAGAAATGGATCTCGAACGGATTTTTCATTGCAATATATATATTAACACATTAAAATATGATAAATAAAAAACAAACAAACCGAAATGTTGATATAACAAATGACTGATAAATATTAAGTTCTTCATAGTCAACATAAATTTAAAAGCAGTTTTAAGTTTCCTAAAATCATAAAACATAAATAAAACAAAGAGCAGTTTCTTTTCTTAAAGTTTCATGAGAATCACATGCACTACCCATAGATGCTTAGGACAGTCCACAGCTAGATCTCTTGGGTAGGCTACCTTCGCCGTCATCATTTATACCTCCTCCTTGGCTGATGCCACTTCTGTTCCTTTCGCCTCTGATGTCGCTTCCCTCACCACCATCCATTAAAGTAGGATTTTCGACCACACGAGGTAACTCTCTTGCCAACTGTTGTTGTTGTTGTGTCAGCCTAAGAAATGACTCACGCTCCCATACGTTAAACTGGTTGAAGTCATTGCCACCAATCTGGTTCAAACTAGTCAAAGGTAGAAATGATTTTGATTGAAGGGTTTACCGGTTATCGAAAGATGTATGCCCAAAATAATGCCTTGCGATGATCACGTCCGGGGCTAATGAAGCACTCCGGAAAAACCTTGGATTAGTGAGTAGAGGGCTAACGGCAGAGAGCCAAAACGGCTTTGAGGGAAGGTAGAGTGGATCCATAGGTAAACCATGAGGATTAAGGATTTCTCCACTAAAATTTGGAATCTCAGTGACTCTAGAAAATGCTGAGTAATGAGGAAAGGTGAGAGCAAAGTCCAAATAAAGACACATTTAACCTCCTTGGGATCCTGCTGGTACATGAAAAATTATGTTCTGACCCGGTAGATTTGGACCCCTGTAAAATTTTGAGAGAGACGATGATTAACCAATTTATCAGGAAAAAGGGAAAAGTTTTGTTGTGTCAAAAGTTGTAGGAAATAAAAGTTTTAATGTACAACTTACCACAACGGATTGGATGGATCTATGCCTTCAAATGGGCACAACTCCATTCCAAAACCCTGAAAGATATACCTAAAATAAGCTTTCAAATGCTATTTATACCATCAAAGGCTTGATATTCTGTTCTCTAAATGGCTTTGATATTCTAGAATTATATACTATGAAGATGTTTGAACATGAGAAGCAATACGTTAAGTAGATCAATTACAAGATTAAACATCAAGCTTGACTAATAAATATCCTCTAGTCGATCAGATGAATAGTGGACTATTATAATTAATGATTCCAATAAGGGAAACATGTCGTTTTGGTCTCTTTTAATAATACATATAATATGTTATCGGAACCACTATTAGAAATAATGCAAAAACAACCAGTGTTGTTGTTTTTTCTTTATAGTATATAAACTAGGGGTTGATCCGTGCTACGCGCAGAATGTGTTAATTTTGTCTTTTTCATTTGTTTTGTTCTTGAGATAACAATATCCCACAACTATTCGGGTAATTATAGTATAGTTCTGGAACATTTTTTCTCATGTTATTTTAAGTTTTTTTTATGATATATAGTCCTTGCAATTTACTATTTGACAGTGTATTGTATGACCGTAAATTTCATATAGTATAATTTTTTTATCATTATATATCTACCTCACGTCAACTTGCTAAGTTTTTTAATCACTGTTTTAGTTTGTGATCATGATTTTTGTTTATTTATAATTTCAATTCCTATATTGATATGACTCTTGGTTAAGTCAATAGTTTATCATTTTTTTTTTGATAAGATGATTAATTTTCGTTAAATGTGGTGTCTAATATCCTATTAGAAATTACAATAATTATTTATTTTCTTAGCACCATTAAAATTTGAAATAGAACTAATCATTTTGATATTTGAAGTTATTTTTTAGATCAATTTTTTTTCATTTTCGACATATTTAAATTTTTTCAATATATGTGGTCAAGAACTTCAAAAGATTGATTGTCTCTATAGTCATTGTCCATTTATTTTTTGTTATATTTTTTCCCTGAGTTTTGAAGTTTTTTTTCCTTCCCACTTTGTTTCATTTAACCGAAGAGTCTTAATATTATATTGATATATGAATGGATACATATCAAATATACTGATATTATTATATTTTGTTTCTTTCAATCAATTTTTTTATCTTAATATTTAAATATATTTACCTGAACCTTCATTAATTTAATATTTTATGATTTGTGTAATGTAAAACCATCAAATGTTTATTAATATAATATATATATAATTAAACTTAGTGTTTTTTAAATAACCATCAATTGTGAAATGATTGCCAAGTTTTTTATATTGATGGTTAATATTATTTTTTGTTGTAAAATATCTACTATGGTTTACACTATGAAATGCTTTTGTTACCAGAGAATGTCGTTCGAGGTTTCAAGATATTTTTTCCCTGTTTCCAATAACATAAGTTAATAGTGTAATTTTTAGGTTGAAAATTTGACAGAGATAAAGAGATGTGGTTATTTACAAATTTTATTGGGTTTTCTCATGTTTTAAAGATGGTCTACCTTCCCTATTATTCTTGGTATGTTTAATCAAGGATTTTTCATAACGACTCTAAATGTATAAATCGGAATATCGGATTAACTGAGTTCAGTATGTGTGATTTTTCAGTTCAATATAAATATTCATTTCAAGTCATAAGATGAATATTAATAAAAATACTTAATTTTCAATTTTTAAATTGAATATTAATATGATTTTTAACCTTTTAGAATTGATACCATGGATGACTTTTGAAATTCATTTTGTAATTAAATATATTGAACCTAAAGATGTAATTAATATTTGAAGTATATATTAAATTAATTATTTTATTAAATATAATTGTTGATGTAATTAGTATATGATTAAGTGGGTGCTTAGTTGGCTGCTGAGGTGTCAGCACCAAAAGAGAGAAAAACTTACTTTATGTATATAGATAATATTCAATTCACATCCACCACATTTTGAAGCACTCATATATAAAATAACATGAAATTCAAAATTAAAACGAATATCATATTTTGCTACAAAAAAACACTTGTAGATTTTTTGAACCAAAAAAATAAAATGGAAGAAGAAGAAGAAGAAGATTTGTAGAGTTGTTACCAGTGTAATGGGGAATTGTTGATTAAGCATTTCTTGAGTGATCCAATCCGCGGGATTGATATCTAGGGTAGGACGGCTGGTTGGATACCACCAATCCCCAGGTTCTATATTTCGGCAGTTTGGGCACTCCCTTTGATTCCTTACATTAGCACTGAAGGATGAGCCGATACAATCTACATGGAAAAGGAAGAAGCATGTCAATACAAAATTGTTTGATGTCTCTATGAAATTACAATATCACATTAATAAATAAATAAAAACCAATACAATCTATATAATAATCATATTAAATAAATAAAAGCATGTCAACACAAAATTGTTTGATGTCTCTATGAAATAACAATAGCACATTTAAAGAAAAATCTCTTGATTTTGGGACACATGAAATCATAATCTATGATAGGAAATGAGGGGGGGGGAGATCAATCATTTTGATGATCATGCACATATTTGATCAACAATCTCCGATCTCACAGATAAAATGTATAAAGATATGGAATAGAGAGATCACCTATATAAATTTATTTTTTATGTGAAATTGTGAATGAATATTCATATATGACCCAAGTAGACCAACCACTCATGAAGTAGATCAAAATTCCATATACATGATTTGTGAATTAAGCATCCACAGTTTATAGAACAAATCAGAAGCAAATGTAGTTAATTGTTTATTCAAATCAGCGAGCAGCCTGAATATACAATAAGATTGTTTTATATTTAAAGATTGACATCCACAATCAATGAAATAAAACAATATAAAATGAACAGGAAAATTATTTGGTAATTTTTAAAATATGAAAACAGTTTTTTTCTTACCAAGATGGAACTGATGTTGGCATCGAAGTGTAACATGAGACCGATCATTTTCCTTATTGAATAGCGGTTTGAGACAAACTGAACAATTATTGTGATCATCAACAGTTTCATTTTTTAACTCATCAACAACTCTTTCGCAGTTGTTAACGTTATCACTCCCTAGACCCATGATCATACTCAAACCCAAATCACAATATCTAGATATTAATTTTGACTTTCAAAGAAAAAGTATAAGTTCTAATCTCTCAAATAATCAAATACTTATGAAAAATAATTCCATTATGGGTGGTCTACGTTTGTATAGAGGACAAACTTTGACATTAGCCACTTTCCAAAAAAAATTTCTTCTATTTTTAACCTTTTACTCTCTTTTTCAGTAAGTTAGTTAATTCATTTGCTTGAATATTTGTATAAATTTCAGGATTTTATTAAACTGTCTACCTAATTTTTAAATATTTGACATAAACTAGCAAAATAACTTGCAGTTTTTTATAGATGTAGTTAAATACTTGTCATAATTACTGTGTAAGAAAATTCAATAACAACTGATTTTTAAATATCGCACCTTATTTATATATTGATTGTGGCACACATCAATCATAAACTGACGATTTATTCATTAATAACTGGTTCTTAAATATTGTGCATCGTTTTTTTCGTCTTTAACGGAACAACTGTGATGAATTTTATATTTAGAATTGAGTTTTACCTTTGCAATCATCAACTTTCCTTTTTTGAGGGATCAATGTTATTAGTTTACCTGCAGACTTTATACACTCAATTCAATTATTGCAACAATGCTTCGAGGTATTACCTTTGTCGATGACTTTTTAATATAAATAAACATCTATTATGTTATATAGTACAACATAGCCTTGATAAGCTGCCATATGTCTCATTAGTATTGTTATTTAGTTTTTGTACCGTTTTTAAGTTTATATGAAAAGGGAACTACTTAAAAAAATTCTTGTGAAACCATCACCTAATTTCATAGAGCGCAAATTTTTTATATGTTGTTATACCATCCACACTTGTTGAAACCCAAAACTTTAGGTTTTAATGTCAACTAGATTAGCTGCCCGCACCTTGTGCGGGCTATGTTTTTAATTTTGATGTTATGCAAAATGATTAATTACAGTATATAACTATAAAGAATTAGTAAGATAATATTATAGGTTTGTGTTTGATCAACTACGTAGCCGACTCCTACAATTTTTCGCACACACTTGATGAGAGCATCAACCTTTAATTTCAATTATGTTTTGTTAAAGTTGATATGTTTACGTCGTAGAGTAAAATTAATAACTAAAAAGTGATATGCTTGCAAATGACTCTAGTACAAATCGGCTAGAAGAAAAATAATGCATGAGAAAGAAAATGATGCATATGTGACTGTCCAAAGGCTCCATTTTTTAAATGAAAGTTCAACATATATCCGAAAACAGTTGGGACCAGGCCTAAGAAATATAAGCCCAATAATTTAGATAGTAGAGAATAGAGGGTGGGGAGATTATATATATTATGCACACTTCACAATCACATAAGTAATGGATCATAATGAATTTATACAATAATCAAGAATCAACTGAGATTAATAAGAAGGATTGATTCTGATAATTGGGAGAATGGTTTAAAAAAAACCTCCACTTTTTTCATGTCTTCATTTAATACCCAAGCTTTTAAAATTTTCATTTTAATCATCGAAAACACACAAAAGTGTTCAAATAAATAACACATTTCTAAAAAAAACATTTATAATTATGTTAACATGATGATAAAATAGTATTTAAACTTCAAAACTGATCAGATAAATAAAACATTTTAACATGTAATTAATTAATTTTAAGAACCAAATTCAAAAGAACATATATGGTTATCCCTTGAGGCTGGTTATTGGTGTGGTTCCTTAAAGATACAATGCATTTCTGTTTTGGCTCTCATTGAGTCCTAGAGATTGGTCGCTCTGCGTGCAAGTTTACAACCACTTGTGTTGTATCAATGTATCGCTGCTACACCAGAAAAGAGAAGGGTAAAGGGCATGCACCCTCACACCGTTGGGTTAGAGAGCCCCAATCCAGTTACCGGAAGGGCCCTCAGATGAATTGATCTCTGAAAACAAATGCACGTTAGTTAGGCGTATATCGAACCCTAATATTCCACATCCTATGGCTCTTATTGGGTTTATAATCTTGAAGGAAGAATTTGGTAAGGCGATCAGAACAGATATGTTCCGATTTTTAAGTTCGCAGATGAAGTGGATCTACTTGAAGTTATAGATTGTACGTTGTTTCATTACAAACGATGGATATTTGTGTTACAACGTTGGGAACCGGTTTTTTTCATTGTTTCTCTATGTCACATGAGCTGAAAATATGTCCTAAATAGTCTAAACATATGGGGACAAATGATGTTAAGCAAGGGCTGAATCAAAAGGACACTTTGACTCGGTTGGAAATTGATCGCATGAGACATGAAGATCCCATTAGGTTCTCGAGCCAAGATACAAGACCACAATGACAATACACTATTTCAAGAAGGTATACACCTCATCATAGCTGGAATGATGATGGCTTTCAGTGCACACATGATTCTCGTTACTGAAACAAAGAAATAAATTATTTGAAAACGTTGAATCAATTATTTGAAATTAAGAAAAGATTTCATGGGGCTCTAAATGAACACTTTTTCAGAAATGTGTTATTTATTTGAACATTTTTGTGTTTTTGGATGATTAAAACGAAAATTTTTAAAAATTTGGGTATTAAATGAACACATAAAAAAAGTGGAGGTTTTTTTTAACCATTTTCCCATGAGTAAACGAGGGAAAAAATCATCGTGATCATGTACATGAGGATTCCTTCAACAATATAAGGATCTCCACATTTCACACTTATACTTTGCAACGTATCTCCTTCTTTCACCTCATATATCTCATCACAAGCTGGTAGTTGATGATTAGAATATCCAGCGATCATCATCGACTGCTGCTCGATAATCTCTGAGGGACCTTCTTCCGCCACGTGATAGGAGTTCATTAGCAACATTGATAGTGATGATATTTTACCGCTTGTCGATATGATTTTTCGGTGTTTTTATCAAAGAAACTATTTAATTTAAAACA